>CAHIKZ030001646.1:3997500-4032500 GCA_903632075.3 Acanthosepion pharaonis
AGACATACACTATGAAAAAAAAAAAAAAAAACTTGCACCAATGAAAAGTGCACCAAAAAAAATATCGAAAAGTATTAACACAGAATTGCTGATACCCCTGATGAGTGGACGGAGTGATTCTTGGAAGGTCCGTCTACGAAACTCTTGAGTCGTGATACTGAAAGTAAACATCAATCAGCTAAGTGACAAACCTTTTACTATATATATATATATATATATATATATATATATATATATATATAAAGAGAAAGAACAGTAAGATTTATAATCCGATGTTCTTTTTAATTATTTTTATTTTTAGAAACAGTGCTCAATACAATTCTGCAGAGCATAAATATTATAAATTTACTAATTTAAAAATATGGTTCCATCGCTACACAGAAATTACCATGTTTCCTAAAACAGACACAAAAAAATTTCAAATTTAATTATAGAATTAAATTAAAGTCCCTGTACTGTTTCATTTTCAAGCGAATTTTGGAATATCTTATTTTGAAATTTTCTGAGTTTTATAAGCACATACATTCTTAATATTAGTTTCTAAGGATACGGGGAAATTCAACCATTTTGACAAGGGGTAGTAGGGTATTCATTTTCACTGACAACTATTGTATCAAAATATAGTTACTTTCGAAATGAAGTTAAGTTAAGGTAGGGTAGGGGTTCCCGTTGTGAATCCGATTTGCTAGATATAAGGTAGTGTCGACCAGCCTTCTCATTCCCCACTTTTTTCGGCCCTGTGACACAATTACTGTATTGATTCAGTAATAAATCGTAGACAAGGAGATATTTACTCGCATGTCTGCATCTAGCTAATACTCCTGATCTCATATTCAGTAACTTGCCTTGCTACGGGTACACAGCTAGGACCAATTTTTCTCTAGACAATTTACAAAATCTATTTCCTACTTTATAACTGATAGCGTGACACAACATATGATATATTTCATATCTATGAAGCATATACATATTATAAAAAGATTTTTTCTGTTTCTGTTTTAATTTTATACTAACACGCTGTATACACTCTTATATATTTTTTCAGTGCATGAATTTACTTCTCATTGCTCGACTCCAGAGTTTCTCGTCAAATATAAAATATCAAAATTATATAATTACCACCGCTACTTCAGTTTCACACTGAAGTAGGAAACGCTAGTCTGGGTTGATATAATAATGTCTGAAAATTCAGAGTTTAATAATTATATGCATACATTAAAACAATTACACTAATATAAATAAAAGTAAAATAGACACATAAAAAAAAACAACATTTACTCACTTTCGTTTATTAGGCATTAAATTATATCACTTAGCAGCCTCCATAATTTACTTTCACTTAGCCGTAAAAATATCTTGAGCCTTCTTAAAGTTAAAAATCTTGAAAACCTAACAATATTTTTACTTCTGTTTTTAAATACATGTTGCAAAATAAAATCCTTAAATTTATCTCGATAAAGTCCACCAGAGAAAGAAACGCATTGATAAAAGTTTTCCTTTTGCTTTTATTTATATTATTTTTTTTTACAAATGTACAGCTGAATTTTTACATGCACATTATGACAAAAAATATAGTTTTAAGGCATTCTATATTTATGGGTAAAATCAATATCAAAGAAAGAGCGTATGTAAATATGAAAGTGAATACACACACGCATACACACAGTGTGTACAGGATACGATGGATAAATTGTTTAAATTACACAAAGATGAAAATAACACTGAGATCACATTTTAACATATATATTTACCAAAATTACACAAAAATATCCTGAAATACTAAAGAGTAAATTTATTCAATAAAATCACCACTGCCTCCAGACAATTTCGGAATCTCCTGCGACTCTTCTGGACGGTCTCCTTGTTGGCGAATGCTGCCATAATCTTTGCCTTCAGTTCATCTTTGCTGTTACAAGAAGTTTTGTTGATTTCTCGGTCAGCTACACCCCACAGATAATAATCAAGGGGGTTGCAATGTAGGGAGTTAGGTGGCCAAATGTAAGAGGTGATGCGGTAGCAGAAATTGTCTGACAGCCATGATTGGGTTCTACTTATGTGGCATGGTGCAAAGTACTATTGCCACACAGAGGGCAGCACTACCTCCTCAAGGCACTTGATGTAGTGCTCCGTGTTAAATCTGGAGCCCTGTGGGAAGATCAACGAAGGCATAACGTTGCCAGCACTAGTGATAACTCCAAAACCAGGATGTTGACTTGATATATCATCCAATTCTTTCTGAATCCTTTGCACTGTCCTAAGATTGACACCCAAACACTCTGAAAGGTTCATATTGCAGTTTCCGGCGCGAATGCCAAGCAGTACAGCATGCCGTTTCCAAATTTCTAGCGGAGCGAATTGCATCATCTATTTCTCACAGACGGTGTCCAAATGACCCCCCTATACTGTGCAAATTGACAAAATAAAAACAACGCGCATGCGCGAAATTAAAAGTATGAAATGGCGACAATTTACCCATCGCATCATGTATGTATGAGTGAGAAAGAGATTGACTGATGTCAACACCAAGCAGTGGTATTTAAGATTCAAGCATGAAAAGATTGTCACCGCTTGATGTTGACATCAGCATCTCTCAATATATATATAGATGTCTGTGTTTTCTCCTTACATACATGTTTATTTATAAATTAGGTACAATAAAAATGAATAACTATATAGCTATTAATAAAACAGAACTATTATAACTTTCTATATACATAGCATGTTCTTTCATGACGTTGTCGATCATGGCTCTCCACAGGTTCTTTTTCTTTATCGTTTGTGAATTGTCATGATAGTTGAGTTTCCCGTTGCTGCGGTTTGGAATTTAGAGTTTTCCTATTTTTAGATTGATTGATACCCAAAGCTGGAGAGCCCAGTCTACTCTGCTATTTAACCTATAGGTGGAGGAGGGAAGAAGAGACTAATTCATATAACTGACTAAGTCGGATTCTGAACTTTAATCACTGATTTTACTTTCTGCTCCGCTAACGACATAGCAAATCAATTATAATAAAAGTTTTGCTGGACAGAAGATTCATTCATAACTTAGCATACGATTTTTTTCTTTCTTAATTTGAGAACTTTATCTTACAACAGAAGGAAATACTTTCTGGCTTCTCTTTGACATAATCCAAAGTGCTACTAGCATCATTGTTATGTAAAACTTATTAATTGTTGATTTCTGGGATTGTGAGTAAGCGAAACTGGATAAAGCGGCATAATTAGGGTGTGTCTTTGGTCGATGTTAAGTTCGAGTCATAGAAGTCGACCGTAGTCTGGATCATTGAGTCAAGGCAAACGATCCTTTCCTTAGTATGTGATTCGTCATGAAATTTCTGTGTTTGTATGCTTAATAATATTAACTAAAAAAATTCAATCCCCAGCAAATGCCGTATATACACGCGCATCATGTGACTTTTGAAAACCTAATTTTTTTAACCTAATTTCGCATCATACAAGAGGTATAAAATTAGCCTATCTACTGCTGGCCCTGGCTATGCTCTTGACCAAACTATATATCCATTTAATGTAGTCAAAAAGTACAGCTGTATTTAAAATAAACATTTCGCGTTACACGAATATATACGGTACACGCAGCCTACTGTAACTCGATGGTTGTCTTGCAGACTAGTTCGTTAAATATAGTTAGCGACTTCGATTCCTCTGGGTCTACCACAATTGTAACCTTCTGCCCGATTAAGTTTTAATAAGTAACGGAATTTCAGCAAATAAAGCAATCATAAATTAATATTAATATTTTTTTTAACCAAGATTATTCTTTAATAAATATTTGCGTTTAGAATAATATCTGGAATACACTCAATACATTTTGGTAGAAAGGGAATATTATTTTAAAATTGCCTGATAATTGTACGTTATCGATGCTATAAACGTCGTTAACGTATACCAAAGTGGATCGATAAGTCCGTAGCCTGACACATTGCTATTAGCTAAATTTTGATCTTAATGTTCTGCCTACATGAATAACATTCACCACTCAATTAAGTGCATTGATAAGAAAGGAAACTGTTGAAAACTAAATATTTTTTGAGTAAAATAAATGCTTTGTTTATTATTAGGCTACGAACTTATATGGAAGAAAAAATGATACAAATCAAAACTGTAGTACATTTCTAATATTTGCTACAAAAATATAACTTAATAATGAAATAAAAATGTATAGAATTGGAAATGATAAACGGATTTTATTTAATGCCGAGTACGTCCAGTTTCGGTTGAGTTCTTCCCGACCGCTTTCTATCAATAAAAAATGTTAACCGATGACGAAACATTTAATTTCGAAGAATATTTAAAACCAAGTTTTGTATTGTACTTGTAGCAGCTTGTTAAATCAAGTAAAATTATCAATTGGGTTTCCAATGTTTTCTATCTGATGACAAAATTCAAACGGTAACAAAAAGCAACAGTTTGTAAAAATGAATGAATAACAATTCCGAAGGAGTTTAAAATCTTGCAAACCTAAACTTGTCCACGGCGCTATGGGGAAGGCTTGGGATTTTCTCAACTTCTCATTTTGCTGAAAGTAAAAGCCAAAGAGAAGACTGACTTCGGCTTCTGAGCTTAAACTATTCTATGACAATACTATTGAAAGGAGTTGTATCATTTGTTTAAAATCATTGCTAACATTTAATATTCAAAATAAATAAGAAAAATTCACCTTCTGTTTTTTTTTCCGGAACATTAGCTTTTAATACTTTTATATAAATTTTTCGGGAGAAAAAGGTTATAGTCTTCTAGAAGAGAAATGCAAACGAACAACAAAGTTAATATATATTTAAAATAGAAAAAAACGGTTCACCCTAAAAATATTTACAGTGAGAGAAGAAATTTAATAATAATAAAAAAAAAATATTTTATGAAAAATATAGAATCTGGGATCTTTAAAACGGAATATCTGATTTATCTCACCCCACATATATTATTTTCTGACACCGTGCCTGTAAAATAATATCTCTTGACGGTTATCTCATTTTATTGAGTACAGAAATCCCTCGATTAGTGCGACTAATGTGTGCATCAGTAACTATAAAAAATTCTATTTTCAATTAATGTTGTTAAAATGAAGAATGTTTTACCGAACGAATTGAGTATTATGTATGCACCAAGCGAATGCGCATTAATCGAGGGATGCCTGTATCCAAATTTTCCAAAGTAGAAATCCCTAATTATATCCTATATTTTGAAAATATGAAACAAAAAAGAATGTTTCGCAGTATCAATAAATAAAATGAATAGGCAGTAATAATGAATCATGACAAATCCAATTTCAACGAAGGAAAAGAACAAGATTTAGAAATATATTTATTAAGCTGATTTTGCCATTAACGCTTACATTTAATCCTGACATTAACAATGTTTTTCTATTTAGATGTTCAATGAACAACATGCAGATTGAATGCTGAAACTTAAAAACAAATTTTAAGTCAAAAATTGAAAATTCAGTGCTTAATCAAATATTTGTATTTAGTATGTCAGTGCAATGAAGGCCTAGTGGTAAAGTGAATGGAGAGCAATATATAAAGATCAAAATTTTGCGTTTCGGCTTCACATACGATCAACACTAACATGGGACCCCATTTATAATTTCTTCAGCCAACATAAAAAATAATGCGCCACTAATTAGAGTAAATGACTCGTACGTGTCATATCACAGGTTACAAATAGATAACAAAAACGTAGTATATATATATATATATATATATATATATATATATATATATATATATATATATATATAGATAACTAGACTTGTTTCGAAAAACCCTCGAATTTTTGATTTGCTAGGTTTCACTTAAACGGATCGTCAGGGAAAGTAAGGCTTACTTCCCTGACGATCCGTTTAGGTGAAACCTAAACAAATTTAATCTCGCTCACTAGGTGTATCTAGGTCTGCTCTACGGTTGTACTGAGCTTTTGTTAGTTAGTTGTTTACTCGTATCGGGGTTTTTTCTTTGGGCTTCAGACCTGCATCTGTGCGATTTTTTTTTTTGTCGGCAGAAGTTCATGTTTGTAGCTCTTTTTTTAAAACTTTTTTTTTCCCTCGAGATTGATTTGATTATTAGCAAATCAAAAATTCGAGGGTTTTTTCGAAACAAGTCTAGTTATCTATATATATATATATATATATATATACTACGTTTTTGTTATCTATTTGTAACCTGTGATATGACACGTACGAGTCATTTACTCTAATTAGTGGCGCATTATTTTTTATGTTGGCTGAAGAAATTATAAATGGGGTCCCATGTTAGTGTTGATCGTATGTGAAGTCGAAACGCAAAATTTTGATCTTTATATATTGCTCTCCACTCACTTTACCACTAGGCCTTCATTGCACTGACATACTAAATACAAATATTTGATTAAGCACTGAATTTTCAATTTTTGACCTAAAATTTGTTTTTAAGTTTCAGCATTCAATCTGCATGTTGTTCATTGAACATCTAAGGCTTACTTCCCTGACGATCCGTTTAGGTGAAACCTAGGTAGGTTTGTCTGGCTCACTAGATGTGTATATATATATATATATATATATATATATATATTATATATATTATATATATATTATATATATATATATATATATATATATATATATATATTCGTCTTTATCTCGTATCCAAGAATTTAATTTCTTTGCTGATCCTTCCTTTATGATGATAGCGTCGACGACTAAATTCGGTGCCAACGTGCAGGTTCGGGCCTAGAAGCTTCCAGTTTCACCAAAACCTACTTCTGTCACCCTTTACCTATCGCCGTTTGGCTTTGCAAGTGTTGGTTAGAGGTGAAATTAAATTAAAGTAGAAGAAAGTGAATTTGTTTAAGGTGGACCTCAACTTACCCAGAAGTGGCCCACACACTTGACCTTCCTCTGCGGCACATACGGAATGAGACATGCAGTATCCAGTTATGAAACAGTAACGGACTATATATATATATATATATATATATATATATACACTTCTTCAAATATCTATACCTAGACTCGATTTTCCGGACTTGAAATGAGGGGAAAAAATAATATTTTTCATTAATCTGAGCTAAACCAATTCTAATATTTCATCTCAGAGAAGTGAGAAATTAGAATTTAGAAAACCATACTCAACGTTTAATAAAAATGCTGATAAAATTTGTTCAATTAATTCTTGTTAATTTTCTCGGGAAATATTGGAGAGGATGATGATATTGTCTATATTGAAGTAAAAAATCCTCTGTGACCAATTTCAAACGCAAGAAGTTACTTCTACAAATACATCTACTTATCTCAAAAGTTCGTGTTTGTGGTATGAAAAAAAAATAACGCGAAGCCAACCAGAAACAAATAATAATTGGCGCATTTTCCTCTAAAACATTGAAAAAGCGTTTAAAAATGTTTATTGCATCTAAATGTTAGATTTCTTTAAGAAAATAATTTTCTTCAGTCTTTTTCGATGTTTTAGGTAATTAATTATCCAGGATTTTGAATTATCCGTACATATTTTTTTTAACCCCTGACTCAAGGTGTCAGGATAAAGCAGGAAGTACAATATATATGATTTGATTGTTTAGCGGTAGATCAACTCCTCATGGGTCATTTCATGCCGAAATTTAATTTTCGTGGGAGCGTTGAAGTAATAAAAATATGTTATGTTATTCTGCTTTCACAATTGAATACATGGTAGATGATACTCAGCTTTTGGGCGTATACAAGATTTGTGGACATTATTGCAAGAGGCGGTGATACGTTTTATGTTGCAGTTTTGTTGTAGTTATATTTTGGAATAGTTTGATTTAAGAAATTGTAGGATATTATATGGATTAAAGTCATTAAAAAGTTCTTTCATGTTGGTTGATTTTGTTTAGCGGCATATCAAATTCTATCGTTTATTAAATGCTTAAATGTAAATATTTTAAACGTAACTGTATGCCTCAAAGTACGGATAAAAAATGCAATGTTGGTATTTTTACTATAAAGACATTTTTATACTTTCATAGTGTTTGTTTTTATTTGGGGGTTCACTATTTGCTCCTGAAAATCTCCAATCTCCCGATCAGAAGCCTTGCAGCCGAATGTAGTTTATCGTCATACCCAGGATTATCCAGTTAAAATGAGAACAAATGGAGTATGATTCCACTGTACCTAGCATTTAATTTAAAAGAGAGCTCGATACAGAGCCGAGCTAAGTATTCTGCTTTTGAAATTAAATTAATTTTTCACTCGCCAGTAGTTTAACATCGCCCAAGGAGACACATTTGTAGTGCTGAAACAAAATTGTAATTGTGTAGCAATTTTTAACAAGTTTTTGTTTCAACATCCTAATATATATATATATATATATATATATAACGTTGATGTGAGTTTGAAACCCAGGATCACAAACTCACATCAACGCAACTAAATATGTTAGTTCTATCACTGATATTCAGCGCTTTCCAATCAGTACCGCACATACATATATATATATATATATATATATATATATATATATACTTGAATGACCAAATGAAAGGCTTATATAACGCTTTTCGTTCTTCAAAAGATACGTTACAAATTTTTATTTCTATTTTCATTCAATTACCTAACAAACCTGATTGTATATCATTTCTTTTACACATGTCTGTGGTTTTCGGTAACCTTTCTGTTGAAGGTACTTATGTGTGTGATGATTAACATGGTTTATCGAAAACCAACAAATGATAATCACCTCGTACACATTTACTCCACCACCACAATAAAACACAATCCGTATTGATCATGGGCTTTTACATAAGAGCCCTTAGAATCTGCAATCCCCAATTCCTACCCGAAGAAGAAAAATACATCGAAGACTCCAATACCAGAATTATTTCCCGCACAATGCCAAACACAATGCCTACTAAAGTAGAAAAATACAAAAACACACAAATAATAATAATCCCAATAACCATAACAAAATCAAACACATAATCCTACCTAATAACCCCATAACAGTCCCCCATAGAAAAAAAAATTATGCATGTATAATGGCTTTAAAAACAGACATTTAAAAGAATGTATATATCTCCACATGACATATACAGTTGAAACAAGGAGTGGGAGAGGAGTAAGAAAAAGAAAAGTAATTACTTACCGTAAAGTGGTGAATCGAAAGGCGGTGTCATACTTTTGCAGCTCACCGCAAAACATTTATTTCCTGTGCATGAAAATTTGCATCATGACATTTAAATTGAACGTTTGCACACTATTAAGTTCTCAATCGAAAGAAATCAACACCAATAAAAGTGTTTTCAATTTAAGGCAAATTCAAGAACCAATAATATTAAAACAGTATATGTAGTTGATGACAAAAATGATTAAATGTTGAATCTTTGATTCCACATAAACTCTGCAAAGTAATCATCCATTATTTGTCAATGTCGACTATGTATCCAGGCCCACCCAGTTGTTCAGTGTGAAGTACATCGCATTGCGGGATACGAAAGTCTAATTGTGCCAGTCGAAAAATATAAAAAGCTAACAGAACTGATTACTTACTCGCAGAACCCAATCGAAAACAAAACAAATATGCGTTAAAACGACTAAAACATGCATTGGCAACCTTTTCCGACTTGTGGGTTGCATAATGGATTATAAGGCGGACTGTATTGGTAAAAAAAGAAAAAAAAAAAAGTAGATATTCAAGGTATTTTTTCGTTGGAAGCTCCCTAGCCATTTTCACTATAGGAGATAATAGGCGTAAATCTTTGACTTAGAAATGAGGAAAGATGATTTTTTTTTTCCTTTGGAGAATAAATATATCATTTGTTTTTAATTTATTCATTTGGAAATGCAAAAAATATTTCTTTAAATAAAAAAATATATTTTTTCTTCAGAGAAACCATTATGAACGTTTTCTGTTTCTAAAGCAAAATTTGTTTACGCGTAACGAAAATCGCCAATGGTTCAAAATAGTAAAAATGTTGCCTTCAACGAAAGTTTACAAAATTCAATAAATATTGTACATAAATCATTGTTTATGTAAGCGCTTAATCACGACAGTGTGTGTGAGTGAGCAAGTAAAAATGTAGCACATGAAGCAATTTTAATAAACGTTATTTTCCTCATGAAATTGAGCGTACCATTCAGAAAGCTCAACGGGCCACGGTTTGCCCATAGCTGGAGTAAAATATTAAACCCAAACTAATTATAACGGTACTACGATAAACGTTAACAAGCTTGTCTCTTTATATCAATTACGACTGAGTAGTAAGTTCGATCCTCATCGGGTGCTTTCGGCAATCGCTAATTAAAAATACGCTCGTAACGGCTCGTTAAATAAAGTAAAAATTACCAGTAGCTTTTCTTATCTTTTCTCTTTCAAGGTAAAATTCAGACGGTGCACAAAAAAGCAACAGTTAGTAAAAATAAATGAATAATTCATGAGTTTCAAAACCTTAAAACCAAAACCTAAGGGCGTTATAGAGAAGGCTTGGGGGTGGTGATGGTGGCTTCAGGTCCGTACTTTTTTGCTGGAAATGAAAACTAAAAAGACGATGTTTCATTCACCTCAATTTTAGTCTTTGTGCACTGCAAATATTTGTTTTTTCTTGATTGAGGTTTATAGAGCGAAGAGTGATAATCGGTTAGCTTATTTTTCCAGTCACCACTTTACTGTGATTAAGGTTTTTACCTTTTTTTCTCCCCCACCCGACTTTGTTTTTTGTCTATATTACGTGAATATATACTTTTATATCCGTTTTCAAAGGCATGATAAAATTTTGTACCCACCCCCACAAAATGAAATTTTGGACGGCAATCCTTCCTTTATTCAAGTTTCTTTTAAATGACAGACAAGGAATATTTTGCAATTTAAAAAATAAATAAATTTAAATAACTTTTTTTAATAACTAAGTGGAGAAATTATTCATAACGTTTATTTTCCCCGAGCGATTTCGGCTAATACAATAGATTTTTCTTTTTTTTTGGGGGGGGGGATGTTAATGTATTTTTTGTTTACTATTCTGTGTTGTGTGATAGGCATTTTTCTAGACATTATTTTCATTCTCCTTAGAGATTGTTTAGTTTCTGAACACAGCCAAAAACGTTTTGGTTCCATTCATACGAGGGTTTATTGAGAGAAGTATTTTTTTCTTTATCAGAAATACTAATATACAGGGTACCCGACAAAAAAACAGGAAATTTGGTACAGTTTACTTAATTGTTGGAATTTTTGTTACAGTTATTTGAAACAAAAGCAAAGAATAGAAATTTAATTTTGTAGCTTAAAACAGAACAAAAATACAAATGTTAGATGTGGTGTTCAAACTAAAAAGTTTTTTTTTTTTTATGTTAGTTTATTTTCATCATATAATAAATCTAAAATTATATATATATATATATATATATATATATTTCTTGTTACTTCAAACGTTATTTTAGTTGATACTTATGTTTGAGTATTGAAACTAAAATCCATTAATTCCTTAGAAATTTCATATATATATATATATATATATAAAGAAATATAGTCTTAAGATGTGCTATATTTATGGGATAAAGTGCTCAATATCAGCGATAGAGCGTGTGTAAGGGAACATAGAAGTCAACACTTAGAGGCGACAGTCTGTTTCATGCTAGATGCAATCCTCAGGTCTTCTATGTTCATATATATATATATATATATATATATGCATGAAAGAGCGAGTGGGTCGGAGGAGTGCTGAAAAATTTTCGGCTCGACCAAAAAGCTCTTTCTCAAAAATCTTTAATTTGATAATTTGGCAGATTTGCGGGAAGTGGGTCAGGTTGATAACTTTTCTTCAGTAACCCGATAATATATATATATATATATATATATATATATATATATATAGAGAGAGAGATAGATAGATAGATATAGATATTAAAATAATTCTTGATGGATTTATTTTTAGATAATATTAAATAAATAAAGTTTCGTTTTAAAAAATTAATATTTTTCCGGCTTTTATCTTCGTGGTTGTTGTTGCTTAATCAGTGATATAGTTCATCCATTATTTAAATTGAACTGTAAACAGAGACTACTTACGTTCATCCGTAATGCATTGTTCGCTGTTCATCATTTAGTACCAGGTTAGCGTCTTGCTGCTCCCTCAGCCTGCAACTATCAAATGAAAGCCGTGATGTTTGTAGTCTTTGCCAGGAACCGAAAACAGATCTGTAGGAACGTGCGTTCGTCTATACGTGTGTGAAAATGTATGTTGATGTTCGTCAGTTAGTTAATTCAAAGTAGCCGCTGATCCTGAGATCTTGTCTGATGATGAGAATTATTGTAATTCAGAAAGAGAGGTAGGGAGGGAGAATGAGATAAAGATGTCACAGACCAGCTTATTCACCCCATTCCTTTAACCTGTCTTTTTTGTCTTTCGCATCTGACTCGGTAAGAAAGATAGACCAAAAAATGATCATCAGAAAAAGATAAAAAGAAAGAAAATGGATAAGAGGAATAGAAAGAGGCGGTTAAGAAAAAGAGACAGAGAGAAGAGAAATGCTGTCGGCTATTTCGTGTTCGATATTGGTTGGTTGGTTATTGATAACTTTGTGACATTTTCATATCTGATCGTTACCCGATGGACAGGCCAGTATATTCAAATCTTCTAAGAAGTAGTGTGATTACCGGGGGAGAAAGAGGAGACGATTTTTCCCCTTACTGCAGATTTCACCAACCCATTTAGATCACGTCTCCCACCTCGTCAAATGATGGAAACAAAAAAGACAAGGAGGAACAGGCTGCTCGCTGCTGATACAGACACTGAAGAGCGAATGCATAAAATTTCTGGTAAGTTCACAGAATTCACTGGAAGCAATTTTATATTTTTCTTTTTCGAAATATCTAAATGGAAAATGAGTTTCCATGTGCTTACACGGATGGAAAAAACCACACCCACATTTCTTTGGTTATTTTGATTGATGGATACAGTTAAGACGTGGGAGGAGCTAAGATCAGCAATCTGAATAGGCTTTCTTTACTCAAAGTGAAAATGAAATAGCGTTAAATTACAATTAAATATTACGTAGCCTGAATAAATTAGAATCGGATTAGATGTCATCAAACGCTAATAATGGTTGATGAATAACAGAAAAACAACTTTTATACCTTATTCTGTATATATAAATTCTGTATATATAAATGATGCAGAAAGAAAGAAATCATAAAAAAATTATTTTAAAAATAAATTGTTGAAAATTAGAAAAATACTGTGAGTAAAAATGTGAAATGAAGAAGCAATCAGAGACTGATGTATTTCTTAAATATTTTTCGAAATTTACCATTTTAATCTTAAATAATTTACTACTGTGAAATTCTCTACAACTCTTTTTTTATGAACCAGAAAATATTTTTGTTTTTAAGAAATACCTCCCAAATCACGAGTACTTTCGACACGTAGATAAATAAATAGCCCTTGTTTTAAAAAAAAAGCCAAAAATCAGGGAATTATCCAATTTCACTTAAATTTTCAGCATTAATCACTAATGAATGAAATTTATATTGAATCTTTCTGTTACTTTTAAGTTTTGAAAAAAGTATTTTTCAGACCAGTTTAATAATCCCTACCCTCTTCACTAAAATCGTGGCTAATCCGTATTAGTAAATTTTGAATCTTCCTAATTTTTCCTTTTTATAAGTCTAAATCCCCAAAAGTTTTAACATTAAAAAAAATAAATAAATTGCTAATACTTACTTTTAATAAAATATACTTTTTATTTTTTGTTTTGGCAGGAAACAAATCTCTGATGTGTATTTGTTTCTGAAAAATTGAAAAATATTTGTACAGTACGATTTTAAAACTTTTCCAGTTCCTGGTTGTTGCTAATAAAGTTGATTTTAAAATAAAGATCTATTTGAAGGATTGAAAAATTTTAAGGTTTAATGGCATTGTCGAATTTGGACGGACACACACACACACACACACACACACACACACACACATATATATATATATATATATATATATATATATAAAAAGGCTTGAACACTAATATTCCATTTATTACATTGGAATCGTAATTACGATCCAATTCATCAGCCCTACAAATTCAAAAAGAAATCAGAAAAAATAACCCTGGGAATAAAAAAAAATAAATTTAGCAAGAGTGTATGTATGAGAGTGGGGGACGAATGTGAGGGGTAATGGAAGTTCTAGAGAGGGGTAACAGACGAGAGAAGAACAGTAAGGCCTAAAAGTGAAGGTGGGGATTAAAATTTAATAGAGAGAAATTCAAAGAGAAGTCAGTGAAAAGTGTGATACAGATAAATTTGAATTATTTTCCAATGCATAATTCATTCTTAAATCGCTGAGCTAAAAACTGACACCGGAAATGGGTTTATACATTTGTAGTGACACTACGCACAATAATCTAAACTTAAAAATCAGAAAATTAGAAGGAGAGAGAAAAGAAAAGAAAAAAGAAAAACAAGAGGGAAGTGGGAGGGATGGGGGAACTAAAACCGAAGGGCATTTATAAAAGGGCCGCTGTACAATCAGGAAAAATTGACAAAAGTAATATCAACTACAGGTTCTGGTTACACATTTAATATAAACATAAAAAACCAACGAATATTTAATCTAGCAATGACCTATTATCCCCAAAACACATACTTATATACACACACACACATACATATCTATATTTACATACATACATACATACATATATGTACATATATACGCGTACACACATAAATACACATATAAATACAATATTTATATATATATACACATCCTTCATTTTAGGCCTTCCTGTTCTTCTCTCGTCTGTTACACCTCTCTACATTCGTCCCCCACATTCTCATACATACACTCTCGCTAAATTTATTTTTTATTCTCGGAGTTATTTTTTCTGATTTCTTTTTGAATTTGTAGGCCTGATGAATTGGATCGTATTTTTGATTCCAGTGGAATAAATTAAAATATGGAATATTAGTGTTTAAGCCTTTTTATTATATTCTTACTCTGTCCTGGACATTGAGTTCTACCTGGATTCTATCATCTTGGAATTTTTTATACATATGTCTATGTATATATATATATATTTTATATGTGTGTGTGTGTGTATGTGTATGTGTGTGTGTGTGTATTAATCTCTCTGTGTATGTATATATATATATATATATATATATATATATATATATATATATATATATATATATATATATATATATATATATATAATGTGTGTGTTGTTTTTTTCCAATGGTTTGATTTTTATTCTACGGAAGTTAAAAAGGAAATCAAATTATGAATTATGTCCCGTGACCAGGGAATTATGACGACTGCTATAAGGAAAATGACTGTGGAGTAGCAATCATAGATGAAATAAAAATAAATAAAACTGTCCTTTTAAGGCCACCAAAATTATTGTAAGTTTTGACTAATCTACTCCTGCTCATAGAATATTTGCCTATTAATAAAGTATTTATCATTATAATAAATGTTAGAAATAAAGTAACGATAACGGAATCACTTTTACTGTGGAATAAGTTCAAGTGATTAACTGACCTTAAAAATATTTCTACAAAGTTTTCAAATAGAATAACTTTTAAATAAAAATTAATTTTTTAATGAATAAGTGCTGAAATTTTAACTAAAATCGGATAGTTCCCGAATTTTGTTAATATTATTTTTAAAATCTGACAGTAATGTTTTCATATGAAAATGCATTTTGAAGGTGTCACAAATATTTTACGATATTAATCGCAAAAAGCAATTAAAAATAAAGGTAAATTAACGATCAATTCAATAACTTCTTTATCAATTTTTTTCTACTATATTTTTCCTTTAAAAAATTTTCATATAAAACTAATTAAAAAGACGTCGTTAAGTACAATGAAATATTTTGACATCAGTAATTAACAAAATTGTCAACAAAATAATTAATGAATAAAAAAAATGTCACTTAACTATTTAATTTTTCTACTTCTTTTTCTTTTCTCTTTTTTTATTTATTATTTTTTGATAATGGAAGAAATTCAAAATTGTTTAATCAAAGATTCATGAAGCTTAACCATTTCCCCGGTGTGGACGTGTATATACGTTTTCACTGAAAACGTCTTCCTAGACACGAACGAATAAACAAGTCTAAAACATAACGTTCAAAAACAAGCTACAGACGTGTTTATACGACGATTTTGATTCTTTTTATGCCCTTCTGAGATTGAAACAAGTCCAATTGTCAACTCATGTTAACTCATAGGTGTTAGCCACCGCTCGAGTACGTCAGTTTCTTAGTTTTCCTGAAGCAGTCAATTTGGTGGGGTTGCATTTATTTTTGCATACACATTCTCACTGTTTTTTTTTTTTTTTTAACCAAATTACAAACCAAATGTCTAGTTCAGGGGAAGAGAGTGAATATGGTAATAAAATAATATAAGAAAAATAAAATAAAAAAATAGTAAAAAATACAGTTTATGGGGAGACGTGTTCACACGTCTTTGCTGAAAAAGTTATTTTCAAAATATAATTTCAACCATAAAAACTGAAATGGAAGTTATTTTTCATAATCAGCATAAAAATACGATATTACAAACAAATAAAAAAATTATTTGAAAAAGAAAGGTTTTTAAAATAACTTATAACCATTAAATATTCGTACTTTTTGTTTATTTGGTCTTCCGTATTTGATTTGATTTATGGGTGCGATTTTGAAAATTGTCCTGGAGTGTTGAGTTCTATTGTTTGACCTTTGGACTATCAGCGAAGGCATGTTTGCTATAAATATATTTATATATTTATGTGTATATATACAAAATCTACTTTTACTCAGTCAGGTGCCATGCTCTCTCTCTTAGGCGATCATTTATCTTTCGATACATGATGACGGTGATTTTTCCTGCCGTTGCCATTTCTTTTTGCGGTAGACCAGTTGCCATCCAAGGCTATAGAACCCAGTCTGTCCTGCTATTTACTGGAGGGAGAAGAGGATTCATACCTTCCCCAAGGGTATTAGCGCGTAAGTGAATGGAATGGAAAGTGAATTACTCCACCATTCCTTCTACATATAATACAATCTCAAAAAAACAACCATGAAAGTTGTTTTATAAAGTATGTGGATGTCGAGGTAAGCACTTCTTTTTTCATTTAAGAGTGCGAGTTCCAACAGGCATTCACCACTGTCTCTATAAATTCTGGTGCATTATTGGTAACATGTTGCACACTATCAATTGGTCTATATTAATTCAGTCAGTCGTGATACACGCTTAGGCGATCATGGATCTTTTGATATACATGACTGACGAGGCAGATTTTTTCCGCAGTAGGTTGTCATTTCTTTCTGCGGTAGACCAGTTACTATCCAAGGCTATAGAACACGGTCAGTCCTGCTATTTACCCATAGCTTGGGGAGGGAGAGAACAAGAGGATTCATACCTGACCCAAAGCACATAAATGATTCGACTGGAATTCGAACTCGGCTCTCCGATTCTTCAATTCGTGCCGCTATCCATTATTCCATCGTAACCCATAAATTTACGATTTTCTACATTTGCACATACGAGATATTGCTGAAACAAATGTCGGGACAGATTTTTAATTGTTAACAGATTTTTTAAAGTGTTTTAATTTCTCTTTTGTTAGCATCCACCCAATTAGCCAACCGAACCCGGCAGAAGTGATATTTTCTTTAAAAAACTTATGGTTTTAAAAATGTCTAAGACTTAAAATTATTTTTCTTTTTTTATGGATTAGACGAGGTACCTCAACAGATTCACGATACCTAAGCTTTAAAGTGAATTTTTAAAAATGAAAAATCTTTCTTGAAGCTTTTATTTTAGTTTCAAGCTAATAGATTATTATTTTCAATAAGCAAAATACTTTGTTCTATTTCAAAACTAATTTAAATTGACTGGAAGGAGTCTTTTTTTTTATTTTTTTTTTATTTCAGCGCCGTTTTTAACCTGCGTTTATCACAATGTAACTCTTTTTATTAAAAAATCTTCCAAAAATAAAATACTTTTTTGAAATTTTATTTGAGGAATATTAGCTGATTTAAATTAATATATCGTAGAAATGCATTTTTTAACACGACAGTAGCTGTTTATTTAAGCTGTTGACAGCTTAATGACAGATGGATGTTTATATAATGTTCTACGGGGGTTTTATCTGTAAAAAAGTAGTTGAAGAATATAACGTGAACGCCTTTTTGTATATAATTTTTAAGTACACAGTAATCTTAAAAAAATTATGAAAATATTTTCAGTAATCTAATGTTTTACTGAATTTTAGATACCTTGGCTTTAAATTTACTATATTTATCATTCTTATTTTCTGATAATGTCGTGAATAATCATCCGTATCTACAAAACGGCAGGTTTATATACATACAAAAAATCAAAATTCTTTTAAAAATATTGGTACTTGATGAATTGCACTAAGCTTTTCATTTAGGATTAGTAAATATATTTTTACTGAATAATATAATCTGAAAAGGTGAAATTAATACAGAATTTTAAGATTTAAAACTTAATAAATTATTCTAATTAAAATTTAAAAAAATGAAAACAATTCTTGTAAAAAATTCATTATTCAACGAAAAAAATTCTTAAAACAATAGTGTCCTTAATAATAATATTTATAAAAGCAATTAAAAAGTTTTCTAAGTTAAATAATGTCTTAGTTTTATTGCATTTATTTTTACGATTCAGAGCAGATATTCGGTAAATGGTGTTTATGTTTTTTCAAAAAAAAAAAAAAAAAAAAAAGTTGATGGTTTAAATTCTCCAAGGAGTTCTACTTTTAACTTTTTTATTATGTAGGTGAAAATTTAATTTCTCGAAATTTCATAAAATCAAGTGGGGTGTAACAGATAAAAAAAAAAAAACAAAAACAAAAAAAACAATATATTTTTACCCAGATTTTCTAAAGATTCATTTGTGAATAAATCCTGACAGTTGCATTAAAATCCGACAAATATTTCACTTTTGCATGAATTTTCAAATCTGTGTTTTTTTACCTCAAAAAAGACGCTAAAATTTTCTATGCTAATCTTTGATCTCCACCGCTGACGCAAGAAAAACAAGATTTTTAATTGAAATATCGAACGCGCTAGAAAGGGCTAAAAAAATTTAATTAAGTAATAAAGTATTTTGGACTTTCCTCTTAATAATAACAAAGATTTTGATGCTTTTATCAAGTTTGGAGCATTTTTACCACGGTATGCTCTTTCTTCAGCGAATTAATGGAAGTACCTAGATTAGACTCTTATATTTCAAATGAAACCAAAATTGAACTTTAAAGTTATTTAAATTAGTTAAAATATGTTTTTATCTTTTTTTTTTACAATGTGCATGTAGGTACCATTTAATAATAATAATAATAATAAATTAATGCGACTATTCAAAATGACAGCGAGAATACAGGATATTTCTGCGAGAACTCGCTCTAACTTGATCCCCCAGCAATATTCACCAGATGCCTCTGGTGTTAAAAAACAAAAACAAATAAATAACAGTAAGAGCAACAAAGACAATAACAGTGGAGATAATGATATTAATAACAGTTATAGTAAATAATTTTTCTAATATGTACACACGAGAGGTTGCTGAAATGTTTTGGGCTCAACCCAATTATCAAAAACCTAAACAAGGGACTAAACATGTGATATTTTTTAAGGGGTGATTCTTAGTCGGAACAAGAACAATTCATCTCTTTCTCATTGCTGATACTCATTGAAGAGTGGACGGACAGGCCCGTCCACGAAACTCTGGAGTCGGAATGCTGAAGATAACATCAATCACCTAAGTAACTACGACGCCTTCGTTAATGAATTTCACCTTAGCATTAAGAAAGTGATTAGACAACTGAAAAGGATCAGTATAAAATAGGTAGGCACAATATTATTCAATGAAACATATTTGAAATATATATATATATATTTGAAATATATATATATATATATATATATATATATATATATATATATATATATATATAAGTGGATTGCGTTTAGCATGAAACAGACTGTCTCCTCTTGGTGTTGACTTCAATGTCTACTTTTATATTTATATACGCTCTATCATTAATATTGGTCACTTTAACTCCTAAATATAGCATACCTTAAAACTATATTTTATTATATATACATACTACACTTACAAAAAAATTGTTACCTTTAACCTACAAGATCTGTCGGCTTTAATATTTTTTATTATATTTTTTCCAATTTTTGAATGTCATATTGCTTATCGGGATCAAAATGGAGATAAACTATCTGATGTTTGTTTTATTCCCGTACTTTTCACTGTCTTTGTTATTATTATCAAGAGTGTGATGGTGTCAGTATAGATAAGATTTTCATGGCTACATCTTGCCATTTGAAAATATTTTTTTATTTATTAGGGTGCTGGAATTCGAATCGGTTCAAAGTGACGTCATGTATTAAGGTGATGTTGCGCTCCAACATGTCAACTGAACAAAAACAAAAATATATACAAGGAATATTTAGACGTCACTTACATATAATCAAGGCGATAAACAGTCGAAGAAGCCGTGTTCATGTCTTGCTCGATTGGGAGCGACTAATTTTAAGCTTAACACGCAATAACGAAAGTTCTTTGCTAACAATTTTGTTAGTCTTTTGAAAAAAATATTTACCTTTGGATTAATTTAAATTTATTATTAAGACAGTTTCTTTTCTTTTCTTTGTATTTTAATTTTATTTTTATTTAAAAAAATGTTAAATTGAAAAAAGTGTCATTATTAAACATTTTACCACAAAGTTAATATTTTTCTCTGTGATATTGTTCTTCATAACAATGAATTGATTGAAATATCATTTTTTAATTAATAGTTAGTGTTTAGAAAAGATGTTGAATTTAATTTTTACCATCCTTCGTACGGTAAATAGAAGGCAAAAATATTATTTTTTGCCCTACGAAATTAATGCAAAAATTTTAAGAATTTGATTACATAAGTTTATTTCATAATTAAATTCAGTAAATTTAATTTGATATTTCACAACTTTTCTTTAAAATAAACTACAAAAACGTAAAAGAGAAGATAATATCACATTGGTTTTGTTTTCAATTACATTTTTGCAGTTTAGTAGAACTCACTAAAAATGTCAAGAATTTTGTCACATAAAGTTAATATTTTTCACTATAAAAATGAACATAATAAAATTTATTTTTATGAATAATTTTTATTCTTTCTAACTTTTTAAAAAATGTATGTTGAATTTTAATTTTACCGTAATTCGTAAACAAAAGGCAAAATATAACTCTTTGTCCTGCGAAGTTAAAGAAAACTGTATTTAAGAATTTTGTCATAAAGTTAATATCGTAATTAAATTCAATAGATGTAACTTAATATTTTGCAAGATTTAGTTGCAAGATGATTATGACTTTAACCTCCAAAGAAAAGCGAAAAATGAATTTTTAAAAATGAAAAATCTTCTAAAGTTTTATTTTAGTTTTAATTTCAAGCTAATAGATTAAATTTAATATTTCCAATCAGCAAAATACTTCGAATTTCAAATAAAACGAATTTAAATTGATTGGAATGATTTTTTAAATCGTTAAAGATGACTGATTTTAGTCATGTTTATAAATATGTCAGTACAACTTAATTCTCTTTATTAAAAACTCTTTCAAAAAAAAAATAGACTTTTCTGAGGAAGATTAACTAATTGAAAGTTTAATTAATCTGAATTAAAACAAATATTACTTTTAGTTTCAAATATCGCAGCAAAGCATTTTTAACATGAAGATGCGTGTTTTTATGAGGTTTCATTTGTGCATCTATGAGATGTTTAGTTTACGAGATTTATGTAATGGTGAAATTATTTTACTAAAATTACATAACGATTACAACAGGAATTCCTTATATATATATATATATATAAACTACCCAGTAATCTTAAAAATTTAAAATATTTTAGAATACTGGGAATCACTGAATTTTAAGCTTTTCCATTTATGATTAGTAAATAATATAGTTTTACTTAGATCACCTAACCGCTACAAATAATCACAGAATTTTCAAAGATTTTAAAACTTTATAAATCAAAGTTAGTGGTGTTGGTGGGTTAACAGACGTAAAAAAATATATTTTTACCAAGATTTTCTAAATAAAGATAAATAATTTAATTCCTTTTTGAATAAGTTTTGAAAATTTCATTAAATCCGACAATTATCTGGCTTTTACAAAAATTTCTAAATCAATGTGTTTTCCACCGAAAAAAGACGCTAAAATTTTCCATAATAATTTATGGTCACACGGTAACACATAAAAAAAAAATAACCAAAATTTTGAAGGTTCTAAAAAAAGGATTAAAAATATAATTTAATAATCAAGAAATCCTTTCGTCTTTGCTCTTGATAATAACATAAAAATGGTGACGATAAAACTTTGTTTTTATTAAGTTTGAGGCATTTTTTCATCATGTATACTTATTTTTTAGCGAATTTTTGGAGGTGCCTACTTACAATGTCGATATGTATTTTAAATTCTTACTTGCTTCCCATCCCCATTTTATTTTCTGACCACCAAAATTTCCAAATCAGGATCATAAATTCCTACATCCCGAAGTTTCTTAATCCATACATTAGCCTCTAGAAGATGACAAATTCCCACAAACTTTGAAGTTGTACAACAGACACTGGAGTCAGAAATGAACATTTTTTAAAGTATTATTTTACATTCAGCTTTCCAGACCACGAATATAAAAATATGTATTTATTTTCGTTTTAATTTTATAAAGGTTAGCAAAAAGGTCAGTTTGCTTTTGTAAATTGATCCCCCCCCCATGGAATTCAAAACAAAATATGCTCATATTATGTGAATCTTTTTTTTTTAATGTAATCAACAGTAATATAAAAAAAAGTCACTTCAGATTATAATTTTCATTTTTTTAATTTTAAGAAATAACTTGGTGTGAGCATGTTTTATATGGGTTCCGTAGGGGAGATCAATTTACAATGAATTGACATAGCAATTTAGACACCCTGTTAATCTTAGAATTTTTTGAATTCGTGGTCTAGAGGGCTTAATCTAGAGAAATATGAAGTCCAAATCGTTCAGACCTTAAAATCTAAGGTTCATGCAATTTTTGGAATCAACCTGAATTCTTTTTTTTATAAAATAACAGTTTAATTAATATTGTTTAATTTCAGTATCACCAAATCTTTCTTAAAATGGGGAAAAGGTGCTGTGTAACAGGTTGCCATGGTAACTATGACAAACAAAATAAGATTCATGTATTTTGTATTCCCCAAGAGTAGAATGAGCGAGAACGGTGGCTAACGCTAAATACCTAGAGACAAACCAAAGACTGTCGTTTGCGAAAAGCATTTTCATCTTTTGTTGTAATTTTGGAAAATTCTTAGTGCCAAGGTAGTACATGGTGATATGAAGAAAAATGATCCGTTGAAAAAAAGTGGTATTAGATTTAGATAATGAACATCTGATATTTCTTTCTAATTTTGCAAAAATGGTAAAACTAACTGAAGCAAAGCAAGGAAAAAAAGTTAAATAAAAGGACACAAGTTTAGCTACTGAATTATATATATATATATATATATATATATATGTATGTGTATATATGTATGTATATATGTATATATATATATATATGTATATATATATATATATATATATATGTATGTATATATGTATATATATATATATATATATATATGTATATATGTATATATATATATATATGTATATATATATGTATATATATATGTATATATATATATATATATATATATATATATATATATATATATATATATGTATATATATATATATATATATATATATATATATATGTATATATATATGTATATATATATGTATATATATATATATATATATGTATATATATATATATATATATATATATATATATATATATGTATATATATATATATGTATATATATATATATATATATATATATGTGTATGTATATATATATGTATATATATATATATATATATTATATATATATATACGTATATATATATATATGTATATATATAGAAAAAAATATCGGTAAAAGAATATGTTTTACACGCCTTAAGTGTTGATAAAATGTATATTGTATATAAGTCTTGAGAAAGTGTATTTTATATATAAGTGTTTTGAGAAAGTTTATAATATATGCAATTTTCTTTTTTATATGTAAGTGTTTGTCAGAAAGTGTATGTTGTATATAAGTGTTGTGAGAAAATTATGCTGTATATAAATGCAGTAAAAAAGTGTATGATTTATATAATATTTATAAAAATGTATATTGAATATAATTGTTGTGAGAAAGTGTATGTTGTATATAAGTGTTGTGAGAAATTTATGCTGTATGTTAATGTTGTGAGAAATTGAATGGTGTATATAAATGCTGCAAAATTGTATGATTTATATAATATTTATAAAAATGTATATTGTATATAATTGTTGTGAGAAAGTGTATGTTGTATATAAGTGTTGTGAGAAAGTTATGCTGTATGTAAGTGTTGTGAGAAATTGAATGGTGTATATAAATGCTGTAAAATGTGTATGATTTATATATATGTTTTGAAAAAGTGTATGTTTTGTGTGGTTGAGGAACAAATATTAAACGCAGGTTAAGTGAAGAGCATTGCAACTTGTACCTTGATCCGGGTTGACTTTGACTTTGATTTGATATTAGAAAACGGTAAATCTATCGCAACATCTGTTGCACAGCATTTAGTTTTGAGTTAACGTCTTTAGCAAAACCAGACCTGAAGATCATCGTGCAAACAGTAATAGAAATCGAATAACCCGTTTTGATAAATCCAGTTATACTTCAAACATGTCACAATCAGAATCGGGATAGAAACCTTCAAATTTAGCCTTTAACCCATCGTGATCACTGGAGGAATCGTCACAGTATTTACCTTTTCCTGCTGACGTTTAACGAGCATGATTTTTAAATTATTAATCCCACCTAAAATGCCAGATCTTTTGCTAGCAAAGTTGGTTTACGATGTTGTGCTAAACTGTTTATTTTCTCGCCATAATCTTTCTTGCACATTTATAAATCTACGTGCATGTGTTGAATATTGCTGCCTACATTAGTTCTGGTGTCCCGGTTTTTTTTCTAGAGATTCTTGACGCAATCTGAAGTAGAATCTGCAATATTATAGGTTCTCACCTGGTATGTCGAAGAATGATTTTTAAATTATTGATTCTACCTCAAATGCTAAACCTTTTGTAGAAAGTCTTTCATGATGTCGTGTTCAAAAGTATTTTTTTTTCGCCACCATTTTTCTTAGACATTTATAAATCTACGTCCGTGGGTTGAATATTACTGCAACATTAGGTCTGGTGCTTCTATTTTATATCTAGAGATTCTTGACAAAATCCGAAGTAGAATCGGCAATATTATACATCCTCACCTGGTATCTCGGTTTCGGTCTTTCACACCGGCGTAACGTAGATACTTTCCTGTGCTTTTCTATAAATATTTTCACGGTAATTATGCTGATGTCTGTCGTTTTGGTACTTTGACCTGAATCTAAGCGCAGTACTAGATAACAGCTCAGTCTTATAATTTTAATGTCCCCTGTAACCTTTTTCTCACGCCCTGCTGTTTTTCGTATTTCTTGCTTTTCGCGTTGTCTATATTCTTTAAAACATTAAATGTATCAAAACAGTAATCATCATCTGCCTACTTGAATCCGGTTCTTTCATGAAATTCCTGTCTTTGAAAACAGAATAACCTTTGCATCTTAGTGGCTTCATCGCCTTGCATCGAGCAATTTTTTAAAATGGTTTGAAATGCCGCATTTTAAAGTGTTATAGATATGCTACAGGTACAAATTTTGGTTTTTGATATGCGTTTCTTTTAAAAACATTTTACAATGAGGAATTTTGTTTTTTAATGTAAAAGATAACATTTCTGCAACTATAAGTGTATTTGCTTTTATTTTCAAAATTTCTCCTCTCACAGCCAAAAACTCTAAATGCGATGATTCATCTGTCCACAATCCATTTCGTACGTTATTAATATTTTGCATGAGAAACATTTATTTTTGTTTTCCCTTTAACCTCAGGAGACCGTTTAAGATCACCAAAAAAGGCTGAAGATTTGATTGAGGTCAAGGCAATCATGAAATATATATATATATATATATATATATATATATATATATCATTCTATTTTGCAGAGACATGCTATACCATCTGGTTTACACATAATGGTAAAAGAATTAACCTATCAACAAAATAAAAAAATATATAAAACACTCGGTATATTATGTTGGGTTTTCCCGAAAAAAGGGAACAAAATGTTGGAAATTATAACTTGATTACACGGGTTCCTGATCTCTCCCCATTGAATTACTATGGTATGAATTAGATCGGAGACCGTCTATGAATACTGGAAAGCGTGAGAGTTAGCTTTTACAGTGCTTGAAGAATATTTCGAGTAGGTCTGTTATTTACGATTATTCAAAAACTTTTTGGAAAGAATGCCAATTATCTATAAACAAATAATTAACGATGCCACGAGTTTTATTCGAAAACAAAATACAATGTTTTTTGGATTATAATTTTTGATAGTTTAAATTTTTTTTCCAAAAATAAAAGCAATTACTACTAATTGGTACTGAAATTTTATTTTTACTTTAAAATATATTACAAAAATATTCATTTTAAGATTTTTTTTTTCCAGAAATGTATGATGATCCAAAAATCTTACCTCTAGTGTATGTAAAATTTAATAAAAATTTTCTTGTTATATATTGTCTTGAATATTGTTCTGTTTCATAAAAGGATAGGGAGATGGACGTTTATTTGAAAAATCTATTTAAAAGCTAATGTGAAAAGCTTTCGTAGTTGTTTATTGTATATGATAAAAAATCATATACGATAATATAAAACATCTACAAGGATGGAATCAAGATGTTAGTTACAGAACCTAAAGGATAAAATTTGCTTATCATTAAGTCAATTTAACACGAGAATCTGACAGAAATGAAAAAAAATGATTCTATCAGGTTGGGACACTCCCTGCCGCTGACCAAATAAAAATGTTTGTAAATCACACACATAATGACAATTAAAATTAGAAACACTTCATAACTACTTCACAGATTGCATTCAAAAAGCAAGTTGATTCATAATAAACATTTGACATTCTGTTTCAAAGTGTTCGGACGAGAACAAAGTCCCCGTTAAGATAGGGGGATAAAACTGTCGAATTAATTAGATCGTACAATCTTTTAGGGATTGATTTCCAAACAAGGGGTGCGTATTATGTGTAAGTAGAAGCAGTTTCCCAAGCTTTCAGCACAAAACCTTTGGAGTGCGTATTATGGATGAAAGCATATTATATATGGGAATGGCGGTAAATGTTCTTTCTGTCGCCATTTTCTTTAAGACTTCATCGTCTTTTAAACTCCCCAAGATAGGAACGGGGCTTAAACTGAGTAGAAAATTGGAAAGCTACAGTTTATAAGCTTTGATTACCAAAAAAGGGGTGCGTGTTATGCTTGAGTAGAAGCATTTTCCCACGTTTTCAGCACGATTTTTTTTGCGTATTATAGATGAAAAATTAAAATGAGAATGCCAGGGTTTTTCTGCCGCCATTTTCTTTAAGACTTCATCGTCTCTTAAACTCCCCAAGATAAGACGAGGTTTAAACTGATTATCTTTGAAGTCATTCCAATTAAATGATTGTATCGCCCGATGTGAAGGTTTTTCTTTAACTTAGAATGGATTTACGACCCAAAAATTTTTTTTTTCAAGAATGAAAATTAAAAGTATTCTAAAATTTACAAAACATAGGCGATCATGGCTCTTCATGCGTTCTTTATCTCATCTGGCTCTTAGAGTTTTTCTCCTTTTGTAAAGGATGACCGCCCTCCTTCCGTTTCACCATTTGTTTAATGTTCATTAGTTAAATCGCCCGTTTGTCCTCCCTCTCTCTTGCCCCTCAATATGCCTTGAAGGTTTTTCCAAGACCTCCTTCCTCATTATGTGTCCAGGCAATTTCAGCTGTCTTTTTTGATTTTTTTGTATACCGCAATTCCGTATAATAATATGCAGTTTTTTCTAAAAGAAAAGCAAAACAAGGGGTGCGTAGTGCGATTATGTTGAGCATGCATTTTCACAGTGGAGGGTTCTGGCTCTAATAAGTCGTCCTAATTAGGGTCCTTTTCAAAACGTTAAGAACTTGGAAAATAAGACGAAAATGGCCTTCGGCAATCTAGTCCGATTTTGGTACTTACGCAAATGTCCGAATCTTGACTGACGCGCTCAACACCATTCGGTATTTATCATTTCACCCACGAGAAACGAATATGGCACAAGGCCGGTTTTATTGGGTTTCTCCGAGCCCGTAGGCTCGGCCCAAAAAATAGCCTTTGAAGCCGATTAGACGGGGTTCAGGCCTGTCTACCTCCCCGGACGAAACCTTGCCCTTCGGTAAAGCCTCGTTCGTTCCTCTCTGCTAACGCAGAGAGACCGAAAGGCGTGCGCAGTCAGAGACCGCTCAACACCGTTCGGTATTTATCATTTCACCCACGGAGACGAATATGGCACAAAGGCCGGTTTTATTGTGGGTTTTCCGAGCCCGTAGCCTCGGACAAAAAATAGCCTTTGAAGCCGATTATACGGGTTCAGGCCCTGTCTACCTCCCCGGACGAAACCTGCCCTTCGGCAAAGCTTCGTCAGGTTTCTCTCTGCTAACGCAGAGAGTTCGACAGAAGACGCGCGGTCAAAGACCGCTCACACCATTCGGTATTTATCATTTCACCCACGGAAACGAATATGGCACAAGGCCGGTTTTATTGTGGGTTTTCCGAGCCCGTAGGCTCGGCCAAAAATAGAGTTTGAAGCCGATTAGACGGGTTCAGGCCCTATCACTTCCCCGGACGAAACTTGCCCTTCGGCAAAGCCTCGTCTGGTTCCTCTCTGCTAACGCAGAGAGTTCGACAGAAGGCGTGCGCGGTCAGAGACCGCGGGACACCGTTCGGTATTTATCATTTCACCCACGGAAACGAATATGGCACAAGGCCGGTTTTATGGGTTTTCCCGAGCCCGTAGGCTCGGCAAAAAAATAGCTTTTGAAGCCGATTAAGCGGGTTCAGGCCCTGTCTACCTCCCCGGACGAAACTTGCCCTTCGGCAAAGCCTCGTCCGGGTCCTCTCTGCTAATGCAGAGAGGTCGACAGGAGGCGTGAGCAGTCAGAGACCGCGAGACGCCGTTCGGTATTTATCTTTTCACCCACGGAAAAGAATATGGCACAAGGCCATTTTTTGTGGGTTTCGAGCCCGTAGGCTCGGCCAAAAAATAGCCTTTGAAGCCGATTAAACGGGGTTCAGGCCCTGTTTATTTCCCCGGACGAAACTTTGCCCTTCGGCAAAGCTCGTCTGGGTTCCTCTGCTAACGCAGAGAGTTCGACAGGAGGCGTGCGCAGTCAGAGACCGCGGACGCCGTTCGGTATTTATCTTTTTCACCCACGGAACGAATATGGCACAAGGCCGGTTTTTATGTGGGTTTTCCCGAGCCCGTAGGCTCGGCCAAAAAATAGCCTTTGAAGCCGATTAAACGGGTTCAGGCCCTGTTCACCTCCCCCCGGACGAAACCTTGCCCTTCGGCAAAGCTCGTCAGGTTCCTTCGCTAACGCAGAGTTCGACAGGAGGCGTGCGCAGTCAGAGACCGCGAGACGCCGTTCGGTATTTATCTTTTCACCCACGGAAACGAATATGGCACAAGGCCGGTTTTTATGTGGGTTTCCCCGAGCCCGTAGGCTCAAAAAAATAGCCTTTTGAAGCCGATTAAACGGGTTCAGGCCCTGTCTACCTCCCCGGACGAAACTTGCCCCTTCGGCAAAGCTTCGTCGGGTTCCTCTGCTAATGCAGAGAGGTCGACAGGAGGCGCAGTCAGAGACCGCGAGACGCCGTTCGGTATTTATCTTTCACCCACGGAAAAGAATATGGCACAAAGGCCGGTTTTTTATGTGGGTTTTCCCTGAGCCTGTAGGCTCGGCCAAAAAAATAGCCTTTGAAGCCGATTAGACGGGTTCAGGCCTGTCTACCTCCCCGGACGAAACCTTTGCCCTTCGGCAAAGCTTCGTCGGGTTCCTCTCTGCTAACGCAGAGAGAAGGTCGACAGGAGGCGTGCGCAGTCAAAGACCGCGAGACGCTGTTCGGTATTTATCTTTTCACCCACGGAAAGAATATGTAACAAGGCCGGTTTTTATGGGTTTTCCTGAGCCCGTAGGCTCGGCCAAAAATAGCCTTTGAAGCCGATTAAACGGGTTCAGGCCCTATCTACCTCCCCGGACGAAACCTTGCCTTCGGCAAGCTCGTCTGGGTTCCTCTCGCGCATGCAGAGGTCGACAGGAGGCGTGCAGTCAAAGACCGCGGGACGCCGTTCGGTATTTATCTTCTCACCCACGGAAAAGAATATGGCACAAGGCCGGTTTTTATGGGTTTTTCCGAGCCTGTAGGCTCGGCCAAAAAAAATAGCCTTTTGAAGCCGATTAAACGGGTTCAGGCCCTGTCTACTCCCCGGACGAAACCTTGCCCTTCGGCAAAGCTTCGTCCGTTCCTCTCTTGCACGCAGAGTTCGACAGGAGGCGTCCGCAGTCAGAGACCGCGGGACGCTGTTCGGTATTTATCTTTTTTCACCCACGGAAAAGAATATGGCACAAGGCCGGTTTTTATGTGGGTTTTCCTGAGCCCGTAGGCTCGGCCAAAAAATAGCCTTTTGAAGCCGATTAAACGGGTTCAGGCCCTATCCTACCTCCCCCGGACGAAACCTTGCCCTTCGGCAAAGCTTCGTCTGGGTTCCTCTCTGCTTACGCAGAGGTTGGACAGGAGGCGTGCAGTCAGAGACCGCGAGACGCTGTTGGGTATTTATCTTTTCACCCACGGAAAGAATATGGCACAAGGCCGGTTTTTGTGGGTTTTCCTGAGCCCGTAGGCTCGGCCAAAAATAGCCTTGAAGCCGATTAAACGGGTTCAGGCCCTGTTCACCTCCCCGGACGAAACCTTGCCCTTCGGCAAAGCTCGTCTGGGTTCCTCTCTGCTAATGCAGAGGTCGACAGGAGGCGTGCGCAGTCAAAGACCGTGAGACGCCGTTCGGTATTTATCTTTTCACCCACGGAAAAGAATATGGCACAAGGCCGGTTTTTATGGGTTTCCCGAGCCTGTAGGCTCGGCCAAAAATAGCCTTTGGAAAGCCGATTAAACGGGTTCAGGCCTGTCTACCTCCCCGACGAAACCTTGCCCTTCGGCAAAGCTTCGTCGGGTTCTCTGCTAATGCAGAAGAGGTTGACAGGAGGCGTGTGCGATCAAAGACCGCGGGACGCCACTGGGTATTTATCTTTTTCACCCACGAAAAAGGCCTGGCACAAAGGCCGGTTTTATGTGGGTTTTCCAGGCCGTAAACTCGGCCAAAAAATATAGCCTTTTTGAAGCCGATTATACGGTTCAGGCCCTGTCTACCTTCCCCTGATAAACCTTGCCCTTCGGCAAAGCACGTCTGGTTCCTCGCTACGCAGAGAGGTCGACAGAGGCGTGTGTAGTCAAAGACCGCGGGACGCCACTGGGTATTTATCTTTTCACCCACGGAAAGAATATGGCACAAGGCCGGTTTTTTTGGTAGGTTTTCCCGAGCCCCCAGGCTCGGCCAAAAAATAGCCTTTTGGCCGATTAAACGGGTTCAGGCCCGTCCACCTCCCCGGACGAAACCTTGCCCTTCAGCAAAGCTTCGTCCGGGTTCCTCTGCTTACGCAGAGGTCGACAGGAGGCGTGTGCAGTCAAAGACCGCGGGGACGCCACTGGGTATTTATCTTTTTCACCCACGGAAAAGAAATGGCACAAGAGCCGGTTTTTGTGTGGGTTTTCCCGAGCCCGTAGGCTCGGCCAAAAATATCTTTTCGAAGCCGATTAAACGGGTTCAGGCCTATCCACCTCCCCGACGAAACCTTGCCCTTCGGCAAAGCCTCGTTCGGGTTCCTCTCGCTTACGCAGAGGGTCGACAGGTGTGCAGTCAAAGACCGCGGGACGCCACTGGTATTTATCTTTTCACCCACGGAAAGAACATGGCACAAGGCCGGTTTTGTGGGTTTCCCTGAACCCGTAGGCTCGGCCAAATACCTTTTAGCGATTAAACGGGTTCGGCCTATCCTCCCCGGACGAAACCTTGCCCTTCGGCAAAGCTCGTCAGGGTTCCTTCGCTTACGCAGAGAGGTCGACAGGAAGGCGTGTGCAGTCAAAGACACGCGGACGCCACTGGGCCCAACTTTACACTGCTACTACTACTTATTATCTGTGGAGAGTCCATTACAATAGAATAGGTATATGGTATGACAGATGTTTACTCTTGCACAGAAATTTAAACGTTGGAAAAAGCGAATGGAAAATATATTTCATCAAAAGTAAGTCTGGTCTGAGTTTAGTGTTTTATTAGGATATGAGTTAGTTCATAAATAGTTTTTATAGAAAAACTTTTTAAAAAACAAAAAAGGCAAAAATGATAAATGTAGCATTGTCTATCATCATTATTATTATTAATATTTTTTTTTTTCTTGAATTTTTGATTTTTACCTGTTTTTACTAGACTAACAGCCCGAATAAGTTGCTATAAAATCTCACTAAAAATTACTTGACAAAATTAATAATAAAAACAAATAAACTTAGGGTCCGTTATCATGTATTGTTCTATCAATTTACTTTTTTATTCATAGAAAACTAACTTTTAAATGGTTATCTTTACTTCTTTGATTTCTACTTTTCTTTATCACTTTGTTGCCTTTTTGCATGCGTAGGGCAGCTAATGTCGTGATGGTCGGCAAAGTAAGACAAAACAGACGATAAGGTCAAAAGCATTTAACGTTTATTCTTCAACGTCGATCTTCGTGGAATCAATGTGACAAAAAATGTTCGATTCAACAAGCCAAAATGTGGAGGACAAGGCAACATCATAAGGTAAGATACAATAAGTGTTTTGATCTATGTATTGGTTGGACATTAATGTGAGGAACGCCTGAAAGTAATGTGAAGGGAAACCAAAGTTAATATTTATGGGGAGGCCCGTTTAGATAAACCCTAAACAAATTTTGGTAGAACATTTCAACAATTTCAAAATAGGTGAATTTTATACAAAGACATCCTTAAAATCCATTTTATTATAATTTATTTTCATGAATATATTTAAATATTCAACCTGAAGAGATAAATATTTAAATATTAAATATGTTCATGAAATAAATTTATGGATTTTTATGATGTCTTGACGTGTGTGTGTGAAAAATTTGAAAGATTTATTATATTGTTCTGTAACTACATTGGATCTCTCTTTTGGATTAATATCCTCCTTGGAATTATCCCTACCAATTACCAATTGATATATATTATATATATATATATATATATATATATATATATATATATATATATATATGCATACAGGTTTCGTTAAAATACGTTTACTGTGGTGAAGTTTAATTCATTTTTCTTGTGTCTTGATAATTTTTTTTTTTTGGACATAAATTATTATATAAATTGTCATGTTTTCAACTATAATTTTAGTTTATTATTAAAGATGATTTTATTTTTACGTTTAACTGAATGTATTGATTGTTTTATGTTAAAATTAAAAATAAAATCATCCTGGATAATGGCTAAAAGTATAGCTGATAGCGCCTGTACACAAAAAACATTGAACAATTTCTATGTAATTTATAATCGCAAAGAAATTATTAAAAATTATATAAAAAAACCGCTGTACCTTGTCACTTGTTTTTTAATGACACTTGTATAAAAAAGATTATTTCCAAATACACACACACACACACACACACACATATATATATATATATATATATATATATATATATATATATATATATATATATAAAATTAATCCGTTGATGAAATCAACGGACAAGTTTCCAAAACCTAAAACTTATCCAGATTAAATTCTCGAATAAAAAACAACGATACTGAAAAAAAAAGAGAAAAACGGCCTGAAAGTAAACTTACTTACCCAGTAAAGTGCTCGAAGCCTAGATTCCCTAGACAGAGCAAAAAAAAAAAAAAATGTAAAATCTTATGAAAGGATGGCTCTAGTCGTAATCCGAGGTATGTTAGTTGTGTGCATATATATATATATATATATATATATATATATATATAAACTAACATAGCTAAAGAAAGAAGAGAACTATCTACTAATCTTTCAATGAGAATGAAATTGTTACTAAAAATTATAATGGCATTATAAATAATTTTTCAATGGAAATCATGTTGTAGCTACGTTTTCTCGTTTGTTGGTGTCATATGCCCTAGTCGACGAATGGGTTTATAAGGCGATCATAGGCCGACCAGAAGATACATACATTATCACACCTGTGGAGAGATACAGGTTATCTCTCTCAGATCATGACAATGGACAATTAGTAAACAAAAAAATATTTTAAAGAACACTGTTTAGGATAATCGAACAGTAATCTTTTCCCAGCTTCGGTTCGATTTCAACACGAATACTGATCCACAATTCAAGGATGAACGATAAGGCGTAGTGAATTTTGATATAAGAACTTTAATATGTACATATATACAAAATATTAAAATAAAAGAAAATATAAGCATGAGTAAAACATCTGACGACCAGATCTCAAGACTTATGTTGGGATATCAAAATATGCCTAACTCCAAATGGATTCGACTGAACCCGAACGGATAAAAATATATAAGTATGAATAACTACGAATGCAGAAATCAACGCATAACCAAAAGAGATGGGATAGGAGTTACATATTATTATTTTGACATGTGTTGGACATTGTTATATATTTATGTGCGAGGTTGCGTTATCGTATAGATTTTTTTCCGAAGAGGAGATAGTGTAGTGATATTATTTTCTTGCATTTATGCAATGCCACACGTGGCTCATTTACTAAGAAGTCGTCCGTTCCTTTTATACCGCTTTATACAACATTACCCACTGGGCATTATGAAGAGTCTGATGTTAGACTAGGTGAGGATAATTATACAAATGTTTCCATATTTATTTCATATAACCATA
>CAHIKZ030001646.1:4037500-4047500 GCA_903632075.3 Acanthosepion pharaonis
ATCTGGAGTTACGTCCCTTTGAGATTTTGAAATCTCCACAATCGGAGAAGTCGTCAGGGCTTCCACAAAAACATGGCTACTAAAGCTTTCCGTTGAAATTGCGAACTTATGGAAGAAAATTTTTGTTCGTTTCACGGAAACAACAACAGAAATAAATAACAATGTATTTCTTCCGACACTTTGAAAAAAAAAAATATTACGTCAACTAGAAGAAACATTTGATATATATCAGATTCATATTTTGACAACGCTGACACTGTAGGTTCAGATGCAGACTGTCACACAAAGTACCGATAATTCGGCTCTAAAAACAAGGTTACATTTATGTTTTATGGTTTAAACGCTGGAGATGACACCATCGAGCACGAATATTCACACAAGGACGACGCATGAAAATCAAGAATTTTTTTTTTCGCATGATGGGCATACAAGAACACAAGTGTTTCACTAATGTTCGGATTTAACTTTTACATAAGCTATTTACCAACACACGGGAATATTCTCAGAAGCAGTGATGGTTCCACATCCGTTACAATTCTTTAAAATTGTTGAAATCGACGCATACGCCTACGTAACTTTGGCAGGGTATGTTATTTGCAAATGTGAAGTTTCAACTTAGCACTTACCGAAAGATCAATTTAAATATCTCATGTTTCGCCGGCCTTCAATCTCCACATCTCTGATGAACTCACGCTATTACTCAAATTGGAACAGAATAAAAGACGTCACAGTAAGCTTTTACGACCGAATGCCAGAGGCTTATGAACCTTATAAAAAACACAATGATAGTTCAACATCAGCCCTCACTTTCGAAGTTCTATAACAAAGCTAGGTTCGAGCAAAGAAACCCGTCAAAAGCATCAGCAAACAATTCATCATATTGCATGTTGGTCGTACAACACATAGCCCTACACACTCACCTGTCTGTTCAAGAAATACCAATTATGTCATAAATGTGGACATAAAGAATGTGTTTGCCGGCATCAGAAGCAAACCTTAAAAAAAAAAATTCAAAACTATTTTTAAATTCAGCTCGGGCAAAAAATCAGGAAAAGTCGTACCAAAAATAATAAAAATTCAAATCCACCAGAAAATACATTACCTGTTTCTGTTAAGAAGGTTCCAAAACGTTCAAACTAGCAAGCCAGTGTTGTTGAAAACAAATCAAATTGCCCGTAGCGCATTCGGTAACTAAATTCTACTCGCCGATGAGTCAAACTGCACTGTTTCTTTTGACGGAAAAACAGTTTTCTGGTACATGTTACATTACGGACTCTAATCTAAATTTAATTGGTTTAAACTGGATATAAACGTCGATCTTTCACTGTCCTTAATTCTTTTTTTTAAAACTTATTTTCATTTTGCTGTTTCAGACACTGGTAATACTTCGCAGACATACACACACACACACACACACACACACACACACACACACACACACACACAAATAAAACTAATTTCTGGGAATCTTTAGGGGCTGCAAAATGTCAGAGCCACTTTAAAGTTAAAACAGATGATAAGCCATTTTTTAGAGCTTGTCTCTTATGCTTCTCTTGACATATTAGAAAAAAGAGTAGGTTCACATTTAGCAAGCCAGTAATTGAGCAACGATTTGCTCTGGTTGGCCACTCCCCATCGTCGATTTTTAAGAATGCAAATGAAAAAATCCATATATGTGAAAATAATTCTACAGATGCATGTCAATACTCATTACCAAATTTAACTGGTGGAACATGTTTTTACTTAAAAATAATTTTTCAAACCCTTTCCTCATTAAAATCAACAACCATAAATGTTTATTTAGATAATCGTCTTACTTTTGATGTTAAATCGCCATGACATACGCCAGCAAATGCTGGATGTCACGCTTGAAATGAAACGCTGCATTCCTTGATGACCTCATTGTTGAAGTTTCAACCAAGGAGGAAATTCTGAAACGTCTATTTTCTGATTTTCGAACGGAATCAAACATTTTTTTTCATGTGAAAGCAGAAAGATGTCTGTTTTTTTCTATACGTCGATTAAGTACATCGGGTTTGTTTTTACAAGAATCGTCAACAGCCCCAACCGGAAAACAAAATCCTGCCGACAAGTACTTCGACGGTAGCTTCTTTTCTGCCATAATCGAACTCTCATGAATCACCTTCTGAAAAAAAAATGATTTTCTGTGGAATTGGTCAACAGATTGGCTGTCTGATTTTAACAAAATCAAAACTACTCTTCAGACTGGCTTCCTACACACAAGAATTCATCTTTGAACATCATTGTGGTGTCAGCTATTTGGAGCCATGACTTAACGTTTCATTTCCGAAAGTAGACAGAAGGCCATTGCTCACGCATAAATATCATTGATACTTGTTGAAGGAAAATATGGTATAATTGAGAAGGGAAACTTTTCAATCGTCTTTGCCATAAAGAAATGACATGAGATGATTTATTGACATTTCAGCTTGGTTGCAGACCATTTTCGGATTCAATAAAGATATTCCTGTTTATACTGCCAATCGTTTGCAATGATGGTACACAATGTGTTGTTGAGTATTTTCACAGTGGAGGCCTGTATTTCTAATAAGTCGTCCTAAATTAGGTCCGACGTACAAAACGTTAGGAACTTGGAAAATAAGAGTCAATGACGCAGCAAATCTAGTTGTGATGATTGGTACTTCAAATGTCCGAATCTCGACTGAAGCGCTCAACACCGTTCGGTATTTATCTTTTCACCCACGGAAAAGAATATGGCACAAGGCCGGTTTTTATGTGGGTTTCCCCGAGCCCGTGGCTCGGCCAAAAGCAAATAGCCGCACGGAAGCCGATTAAACGGGTTCAGGCCCTGCCTACCTCCCCGGACGAACCTTGCCCTTCGGCAAGCCTCGTCCGGGTTCCTCTCTGCTAATGCAGAAGGGTCGACAGGAAGGCAGTGCAGTCAAAGACCGCGAGGACGTTCGGTATTTATCTTTTCACCCACGGAAGAATATGGGCACAAGGCCCGGTTTTTATGTGGGTTTCCCCAGGCCCGTAGGCTCGGCCAAAAATATAGCCTTTTGAAGCGATTAAACGGGTTCAGGCCTATCCCACCTCCCCCGACGAAACCTGCCTTCGGCAAAACCGTCGTTCGGTTCCTCGCTAACGCAGAGGGTCGACAGGAGGCGTAAGCAGTCAAAGACTGCGGGACGCCACTGGGTATTTATCTTTTCACCCACGGAAAAGAATATGGCACAAGGCCGGTTTTTATGTGGGTTTTCGAGCCCAGGCTCGGCCAAAATATAGCCTTCCTTTAAAGCTTGGAATTAAACGGGTTCAGGCCCTGTCCACCCCCCTGACGAAACTCTTTTGCCCTTCGGCAAAGCTTCGTCCAGGTTCTCTGCTAACGCAGAGGGGTCGACAGGAGGCAGTCCAAAGTCAAGAACCGCCGGACGCCACTGGTGATATCTTCTCACCCACGGAAAAGAATATGGCACAAAGGCCGTTTTTATGTGGGTTTTCCCGAACCCGTAGGCTCGGCCAAAAATATAACCTTTTGAAGCCGATTATACGGGTTCAGGCCCTGTCTCTCCCCGGACGAAACCTTGCCCCTTCAGCAAAGCTTCGTCAGGTTCCTCGCGCCGCAGAGGTCGACAAGGCGTGTGCAGTCCAAAAGACCGCAGGACGCCCTGGGTATTTATCTTTTCACCCACGGAAAAAGGAATATGGCTTCAAGGCCGGTTTTTATGTGGTTTTAGCCCGTAAGGCTCGGCCAAAAAATATAGCCTTTTGAAGCCGATTATACGGGTTCAGGCCTGTCTACCTCCCGGACGAAACCTTGCCCTTCAGCAAGCACCGTGGGTTCTTTACGCAGAAGGGTCGACAGGAAGCGTGTGCGATCAAAGACCGCGGGACGCCACTGGGTGTTATCTTTTCACCCATACGGAAAAAGGCCTGGCACAAGGCCGGTTTTATGTGGGTTTTCCTGAAACCGTAGGCCTGGCCAAAAATATAGCCTTTGAAGCCGATTATGCAGGTTCAGGCCTGTTCACCTCCCCGGACGAAACCCTTGCCCTTCGCAAAGCTTCGTCCAGGTTCCTCTTACGCAGAGGGTTGACAGGAGGCGTGTGCAGTCAAAAAGACCGCGGGACGCCACTGGGTATTTATCTTTTCACCCACGGAAAAGAATATGGCAACAAAGGCCGGTTTTTTTGTGGGTTTTCCCGAGCCCGTAAACCGACCAAAATATAGCCTTTTGAAGCCGATTAAACGGGTTCAGGCCTATCCACCCCCGGACGAAACCTTGCCCTTCGGCAAGCCTCGTCCGGGTTCCTCGCTTACGCAGAGGTCGACAGGAGGCGTGTGCAGTCAAAGACCGCGGGACGCCACTGAGTATTTATCTTTTCACCACGGAAAAGAATATGGCACAAGGCCGGTTTTTATATGGGTTTTCCCGAGCCCGTAGGCTCGGCCAAAAATAGCCTTTGAAGCCGATTAAACGGGTTCCGGGCCTATCTACCTCCCGGACGAAACTTTGCCCTTCGGCAAGCTTCGTCAGGTTCCTCTCTTCCACGCAGGGTCGACAGGAGGCGATGTGCAGTCAAAGACTGCGGGATGCCACTGAGTATTTATCTTCACCCACGGAAAAGAGGCCTGGCACAAGGCCGGTTTTTATGTGGGTTTTCCCGAGCCTGCAGGCAAGCCAAAAATATAGCCTTTTGAAGCCGATTAAACGGGTTTCAGGCTCCTATCCACCTCCCGACGAAACTTTGCCCTTCGGCAAAGCTTCGTCGGGGTTCCTCAAGCAATGCAGAGGTCGACAGGAGGCGTGTTGATCCAAAGACCGCGGGACGCCACTGAGTATTTATCTTCTCACCCACGGAAAAAGAATATGGCACAAGGCCGGTTTTTATGGGTTTTCCCGAGCCCGTAGGCTCGGCCAAAAATATAGCTTTTGAAGCCGATTAAACGGGTTCAGGCCCTGTCCCTCCCTGACGAAACTTTGCCCTTCGGCAAAGCTTCGTCGGGTTCCTGCTCTACACGTAGAGGTCTGACAGGAGGCGTGTGCAGTCCAAAGACCGCGGGACGCCACTGAGTATTTATCTTTTCACCCCACGGAAAAGAATATGGCACAAGGCCGTTTTTTTGTGGGTTTTTCACGGCCCGCCAGGCTCGGCCAAAATATAGCCTTTTGAAGCCGATTAGCGGGTTCCAGGCCCTGTCTACCTCCCGGACGAAACTTTGCCCTTCGGCAAAGCTTCGTCCGGGTTCTGCTAATGCAGAGAGTTCGACAGGAGGCGCGCAGTCAAAGACCGCAGGACGCCACTGGGTATTTATCTTTTTCACCACGGAAAGAATATGGCACAAGGCCGGTTTTTATGGGTTTCCCGAGCCCGTAGGCTCGGCCAAAAAAATAGCCTTTTGAAGCCGATTAAACGGGTTCAGGCCCTGTTCACCTCCCGGACGAAACCTTGCCCTTCGGCAAAAGCTTTTCGTCCAGGTTCCTCTGCTAACGCAGAGGTCACAGGAGGCGTGTGCAGTCAAAGACCGCGGGACGCCCACTGAGTATTTATCTTCTCACCACGGAAAAGAATATGGCACAAGGCCGGTTTATGTGGGGGTTTCTCTTTTGAGCCGATTATAGGCTCGGCTGTCTACCTCCCGGACGAAAAATAGCCTCCGGGTTCCTCTTGAAGGGGTTCCGATTAAACGGGTTCACTGGCTGTCCATCTTCTCACCACGGGATGGCACAAGGCCGGCCATTGTTTTTCCCCTTCGGCTCGAAAGCTTTGAAGCCGATTCTGGGTCTCCTCGGACGAAACCCCGCCCTTCCCCAATGTCCGGGACGCAGGGTTGACAAGGAGGCGTGTGCAGGCAGTCAAAAGACCATGGACGCCACTGGGTGTTTATTTTCACCCACGGAAAGAATATGGCACAAGGCCGTTTTTATGGTTTTCCTGAGCCCGTAGGCTCGGCCAAAAAATATAGCCTTTTTGAGCCGATTATACGGGTTCAGGGCCCTCCACCTCCCCGGACGAAACCTTGCCCCTTCGGCAAAAGCTCGTCCGGGTTCCTCTCTCTGCTAATGCAGTTTGGTCGACAGGAAGGCGTGTGCAGTCAAAGACTGTGGGACGCCACTGAGTATTTATCTTTCACCCACGGAAAAGAATATGGCACAAAGGCCGGTTTTTATGGGTTTTCACGAGCCCGTAGGCTCGGCCAAAAAATATAGCCTTTTGAAGCCGATTAAACGGGGTTCAGGCCCTGTCTACCTCCCGGACCGAAACTTTGCCCTTCGGCAAAGCTTCGTCCGGGTTCCTCTGCTAACGCAGAGAGTTCGACAGGAGGCGTGCGCATCCAAAGACCACGGGACGCCACTGGGTATTTATCTTTTTCACCCACGGAAAAGAATATGGCACAAGGCCGGTTTTTATGGGTTTCTGAGCCCGTAGGCTCGGCCAAAAAATAGCCTTTTAAGCCGATTAAACGGGTTCAGGCCTATCTACCTCCCGGACGAAACCTTGCCCTTCGGCAAAGCTTCGTCAGGTTCCCTTCTAACGCAGAAGAGGTGTCGACAGGAGGCGTGTGCAGTCAAAGACTGCGGGACGCCACTGAGTATTTATCTTTTCACCCACGGAAAAGAATATGGCACAAAGGCCGGTTTTTATGTGGGTTTTGAGCTCGTAGGCTGGCAAAAAATAGCCTTTTTGAAGCCGATTAAACGGGGTTCAGGCCTGTCCACCTCCCGGACGAAACCTTGCCCTTCCGGCAAAGCTTCGTCGGGTTCCTCTCTGCTAATGCAGAGAGGTCGACAGGAGGCGTGTGCAGTCAAAGACCGCGGGACGCCACTGAGTATTTATCTTCTCACCCACGAAAAAGAATATGGCACAAAGGCCGGTTTTTATGTGGGTTTTCCTGAGCCCCGTAGGCTCGGCCAAAAGCTCTCATTCTTTGGGAAAGCTGGATTATACGGGTTCAGGCTGTCCACCTCCCGGACGAAACCTTGCCTCGGCAAAGCCTCGTCCGGGTTCTTCTGCTTACGCAGAAGGTCGACAGGAGGCGTGCAGTCAAAGACTGCGGGACGCCACTGAGTATTTATCTTCTCACCCACGGAAAAGAATATGGCACAAAGGCCGGTTTTATGTGGGTTTCCCGAGCCGTAGGCTCGGCCAAAAAATAGCTTTTGAAGCCGATTAAACGGGTTCAGGCCCTGTCCACCTCCCCTGACGAAAACCTTGCCCTTCGGCAAAAGCCTCGTCCGGGTTCCTCCTCTGCTGTCGCAGAGTTCGACAGGAAACGTGTGCAGTCAAGACTGCGGACGACCACTGGGCCCAACTGGCGACTGCTACTACTACTTATTATCTGTGGGAGAGTCCATTACAATAGAATAGGTATATGGTATGACAGATATTTACTCACAACAGAAATTTAAACGTTGGAAATGCGAATGGAAAAATATATTTCATCAAGTAAGTCTGGTCTGAGTTTAGTGTTTTATTAGGATATGAGTTAGTTCATAAAAAGTTTTTATAGGAAAAACTTTTTAAAAAACAAAATAAAGAAAAATGATAAATGTAGCATTGTCTATCATCATTATTATTATTAATATTATTTTTTTTTTCTTGAATTTTGATTTTTACCTGTTTTTATTGTGACTAACAGCCCGAATAAGTTGCTATAAAATCTCACTAAAAATTACTTGACAAAATTAATAATAAAAACAAATAAACTTACAAATTCCGTTATCATGTATTGTTCTATCAATTTACTTTTTTATTCATAGAAAACTAACTTTAAATGGTTATCTTTACTTCTTTGATTTCTACTTTTCTTTATCACTTTAAGGTTTTGCGCATGCGTAGGCAGCTACTGTCGTGATGGTCGTGGCAAAGTAAGACAAAAACAGACGATAAGGTCAAAAAGCATTCTTAACGTTTAGCCTTCAACGTCGATCTTCGTGGAATCAATGCATAAAAATGTCTTGATTCAACAAGCCAAAATGTGGAGGACAAGGCAAATATCATAAGATAGGTAAGACACAATAAGTGTTTTGATCTATGTATTGCTGACATTAATGTGAGGAACGCTCCGAAAGTAATGTGAAGGGAAACCAAAGTTAATATTTATGGGGAGGCCCGTTTAGATAAACCCCTAACAAATTTTGGTAGAACATTTCAACAATTTCAAAATAGGTGAATTCAACACACAAGACATCCTTAAAAATCCATCTCGGTTATAATTTATTTCATGAATATATTTAAATATTCAACCTGAAGAGATAAATATTTAAATATTAAATATGTTCATGAAATAAATTCTATGGATTTTTAAGGATGTCTTGACGTGTGTGTGTGTGAAAAATTTTAAAGACTTATTATATTGTTCTGTAACTTACATTGATCTCTCTTTGGATTAATATCCTCCTTGAATTATCCCTACCAATGCAATTGATATATATATATATATATATATATATATATATATATATATATATATATATATATATGCATACAGGTTTCGTTAAAATACAAGCTACTGTGGTGAAGTTTAATTCATTTTTCTTGTGTCTTGATAATTTTCTTCTTTTTTGGACATAAATTATGTATAAATTGTCCAAGTGTTTTCAACTATAATTTTAGCTATTATCAAAGATGATTTTATTTTTTACGTTTAACTGAATGTATTGATTGTTTTATGTTAAAATTAAAAATAAAATCATCCTGGATAATGGCTAAAAGTATAGCTGATAGCGCCCGTACATACAAAACATTGGAACAATTTCTATGTAATTTATAATCGCAAGAAATTATTAAAAAAAATTATATAAAAAAACCGCTGTACCTTGTCACTTGTTTTTTTAATGACACTTGTATAAAAGATTATGGCCCAGCTCAACACACACACACACACACACATATATATATATATATATATATATATATATATATATATATATATATATATATATATATATATATATAAAATTAATCCGTTGATGAAATCAACGGACAGTTTTCAAAACCTAAAACTTATCCAGATTAAATTTCGAATAAAAACAACGATACTGAAAAGAGAAAAACGGCCTGAAAGTAAACTTACTTGCAGTAAAGTGCTCGAAGCCTAGATTCCTAGACAGAGCAAAAAAAAAAAAAAATGTAAAATCTTATGAAAGGATGGCTCTAGTCGTAATCTGGAGGTAATATGTTAGTTGTAGGTGCATATATATATATATATATATATATATATATATAAACTAACATAGCTAAAGAAAGAAAGAACTATCTACTAATCTTTCAATGAGAATGAAATTGTTACTAAAAAATTATAATGGCATTATAAATAATTTTTTCAATGGAAATCATGTTTGTAGCGTTTTTTCTCGTTTGTTGGTCATATGCCCTAGTCGACGAATGGGTTTATAAAGGCGATCATAGGCCGACCAGAAGATACATACATTATCACACCTGTGGAGAGATACAGGTTATCTCTCTCAGATCATGACAATGGACAATTAGTAAACAAAAAATATTTTAAAAGAACACTTTTAGGATAATCAGACAGTAATCTTTTTTCCCAGCTTCGGTTCGATTTCAACACGAATACTGATCATAACAATTCAAGGATGAACGATAAGGCGTAGTGAATTTTTGATATAAGAACTTTAATATGTACAGACATATAAAAATATTAAAATAAAAGAAAATATAAGCATGAGTAAAACATCTGACGACCAGATCTCAAGACTTATGTTGGGATATCAAAATATGCCTTTCCAACTCCAAATGGATTCGACTGAACCCGAACGGATAAAAAATATAAAGTGAATAACTACAAAATGCAGAAATCAACGCATAAACCAAAAAGAGATGGATAGAGCAGCATATTATTATTTTGACATGTGTTGACATTGTTATATATTTATGTGCGAGTTGCGTTATCGTATAGATTTTTTCCGAAGAGGAGATGGTATGGTGATATTATTTTCTTGCATTTATGCAATGCCACATGGCTCATTACTAAGAAGTCGTCCGTTCCTTTT
>CAHIKZ030001646.1:4060000-4065000 GCA_903632075.3 Acanthosepion pharaonis
ATATTTATATGAAGCGAAAAATTTTGAAAAAAAACAAACAAAATCCTTAAATGTAGTTAAAATGAAAAATGTCGACGTCTGACGTTTTGGTTTAATAAACCTTTTTCAAGACAATATTCATCAAAAATACAATTCAGTTCAATATGACAAATACGATGGACATAAAAACACAAGTCTTATCTAAAACAGATAACTGAAAATTTTAAAATGATCAGCCTTCCGTTTAACATGGTCACGCTGTCGTCACATGGGCGACGCTTTCATAACGTATTCTAAAAGTTTGTGATTATTTTGAAATGAAAAAAAAATAAAAAAGAAAAATTCTATTAGGTTCTAAAAATTTTTGTGTATGCTTGTCGAGCATCAATCTCGCTAAAAAGGGAAATATTAAAGAAACCAGGTCTAGTATTCTTTGTGCGTGAGATGGATATTATACCTGCGTCATAAATCCTCCTGAGATTTTTATTATGAAAATATTTTAATACTTTCACGGAATCGTTCGAAATATGATCTGCTTTAGTTATGTGTTTAAAGCATTGTTAAAACGGAAGAGACGAATATCTCTGTTTATGTTCGAAAACATAGATTTTTGGACCTACATGTTTCTGGGACATATTTTAGGTCTCCGGTTTTTTGCATGATATTTGATAGATGCAAGCATCGGATGTAATATGTTGTCTGCTGGTATATTTAATAAATACGGATAGTCGATAGTAGGTGATATAGTAGTTCTAATTTTTAATGCATTTAGATTATGAGAGATAGGTTCGGTCAAATGTATATTTTAAAAAGATATATATATATAAATATTATCATGGTATCTGAAGGATGTATATATTTTTTAAATAGTTGAAAATGTTTGTTTGATATATCATTTTGAATATATACATATATATATATATATATATATATATATATTATATATATATATATATATAATATATGGACGTAAAATTTATACTCATTTGTGTGTTTATATAAGAATTTTGAAAAGATTTCAATGAACTGCTTATGTGAATATATCTTTATATAATTTTATACAGGGATATCATATAAACATATATATAAATATATATCAATATTTTATATATTATCATTTATTATAACAACACATATTTATATATAGAAATGTGAATATATTTAATCAGAAAATTGTTCCTATTAATATATATTTATACAGCATATATATATATATATATATATATATATATATACCTGAATTTATATCAATATATTTAGGACATGTTTGTTTCTTATATACATGTCTATATCATTTTGGAAGAACATGGGTAGAACGGATTTATTTATATTTGTGTCTGTATATATATATATATATCAATTTAAATCAATAATTCCTATATATTTGTAAATTTGGATATATATTTAATTTCGTTATGGTTTTAATCATTTCAATATTACAAATTGTCTGATTGTATATAATATATATAAATAGATAAGTATTCTATTTTGTGTTCCGTTGGATAGTTTAAATGGCATTTTATTAATATATATTTATATATATATATATATATTATTATTCAATTTACTTCTGAAGAACAATATGCATTCTTGTATTTAAAAGAAATGAATGTATAGAAGAAAAAAAAAATTATTCCTTTCAGATTTTTTAAAGGATGTTATCTTTTTACAGTCAAACTGTATTGCGATCTAGAAAATGTGACCACTTGTTAATGTACATAGGAAGGAAAACAGATTAACTCAAAAAATTTCTAAAAATCTAAAAAAAAAAAGAAAAAAAAGAAATTTTATTTGGAAAATTCAATGTACTGAAGATATTGATTCAGCTTTGAACCACGAATTATTAATAACCTTCTGTTAGAAAATTTATCTGAGACAACTAAACATAATAAATTTTCAGGATATATATATATATATATATATATATATATATATATATAATATATATATATATATATTTAAATTTCTAAAACAATATTTGATTCATACAATTTTGATTAAAGAATTCAAATTTCGTTTTTAATCATGGTAAGATTTATTGATGTGAGATAAACACACGTTTTAGACATCAAACCTTTATATATATTATCACGTGGTTGTTATAAAAAAATAAAAACAAAACAAAAAAATCCAAAAAAAACTGTGGCCTGTGGGTTCATATTGGATCAACAATGAAGAAATTAATGCATCCTTTGCACTTCAAATTTACGCGATAAAAATAAAAATTTTAAAGTAAAAAAAAATTTGGTTTTTTATATAAAAATCCTAGAAATACATATTAGCATGATAAAATGACCAACAAACATTTATCTTAAAAAAATGTCATTTCAAAATACTTATTCTTGTGTTTAAATAACGATAGAGGGAGAGGGACTGCTAAATGGAAAATCAAAAACAAACCAAATTTGTTCAATTTTTTTAATTAAATAGAACATTTTATTTGCAAATCTATGAACATTGAATCTATTCACCAACAATACTTTTTCGTATAGACATATTGAAAATTGTTCAAAATATTGTTTAGAGGACAGAATATCTCCTGACTTAAATCACAAAACTTTAAAAGAAAATGTAGAAATGTAAACTGATATTGTGGCGAAAAAAACTAATTTAATATATATACACAAATTATATATACATGTATAAGTTGAAGAGAAAATTTTAAAGATTTTCCAAAGAAATATTCCATAATTTTAAGAAAGTGGAACCCATTCAAAGTGTTTTGATTTTGAACTGATTTAAAAAATTATTCTTCTGTCGTATTGTGGATTAACTCACTAACAGTATTTTAAAAAAATTTAATAACATGTTAAAAAGTAAAGCCCTCAAAGAACAGATCACCATATAATTAACTGTGAAATGATCTGAATAAACGACTTGAATTTTAAGGAATAGATTATAAAAAAATGAAACAATTTAAGTTTTTTGATTGACATTGTTTTTAAAAACCTTAAAAAATTGTTCACTTACAGCTTAAAAAAAATCTCTTAGTAGAATTATCCACCATTTTTATGAACCATCTAATAGAACGACAGCATCATTTTGGGTATGATCTGATCACCATAAATATAATCATTTATCAACACAAAATATGTATAACATATCACCTATATATGATACCTTAACATGATCATCACCAACATCATCACCATCATACATTTATATAGGCTAGCTATCAATATATATCACCACATCCATGAAATATATATATATATATAAACAAAATCAACATATATCACTTTTCAAAAAATATATGACCATCACCAAATGTTTTTTCCATAGATTTCCACCATTAAATCACCGTCAGCATAATCAGTAGTCAACATAGTGTTTTCTCCCCAGTTTGAGGACCAACGATTTACCCATAGTTGGAACCATCAACCATGTGCTACCAGATTTGGAACACCACCAATTATCACCTTGTCAGTTCCTGCTATTTTTGTCTCTCTTCCTGAACAGAGGACCGACTTATGATTTTAACGTCCCCTTCCAGGAAAGGACATTTCAATTTACCCTGATTTTTAAACAAAGTTTGTTTACCCAAAGACATGAAGCGTAAAAAGCGGTTGCATATAGACATTTCAACTTTTGAACCTGATGCCACTAGCTGTCCAGTGGAACCACAGATTTTGACAAATCTGAAGATCATCTTAGGGAAATTTCATTCGAACAATTACCATGAAAAATATTTATAGATTCAACGGTATATGAAGTTTATTCTTCGAACCTTGGGAAAGCTGATTTTCAACCAGAGAAATCTTCAGGATCATTCAGGGGATATAGTTTTTCTAATTAAAAGACCGTTAAAATTTCATTTTTTTTATTCGATTAACACAAAAATTGCCATTAAAAAATTGATTTGATTTTCATAACTTATCTACTCAATTTTTGAGGTTATTTAAATCTGAAATATATTTTGGATTGTATTTTTTTTGGTTGCTTGGGTTATTGTTTAGTGATTTATTTTACTCCAAACAAAGCTTTCAACGTCATTTGGCCATAAGCCCAGAATGGAGGTCATGCGCGTGAATCTGCATGTTTTTTTTTACGGAGAAATGGAATGCAACCTGACTAGAATTCGAACTTCAGATTTTGAATACATCGCTATCCATTAGTCTATGAAGGGTTGCTCATGTACAGGGGTCAATGAATAGCGGGTTTCGTACTGGAAACGGGTTTCAAAGTGTCTAATCACAACTGACTTAAAAAAACTAGTAGGAAGCCTTGAGCAGGGGTTACGGCGGCTATGGACAGAAAATGGAATCATATTCCAGGTGAAATCTTTTTCGTTACGTAATGTATCGAAACAATAATCCTCTTCTGGTTTTGAAGAAATTTAGCTTTGTCCCGTATATCTCGAATTAAATCGTTAGAGAAAAAAAGTACCTTGTTAGAAAAATCGCCAATGGTTAGTTGAATGAATAATGATAAATTGTTTTTGTTATACATGACTATGGAACTTTCTGGCTATGATTAATTTATTTTTTAATGAAAAGCACACTGTTTATTTTACCTAGATGGTTTCATGAATCCCCTTATTATCCGTGAAAGAGTATAACAAATTACTATTTTTTATTGAAACTATTATGTTCAATGGTTCAAGCTGCAAGAGTCATTTGCCGTGAACCAATATAACAAACCTTACATGGACGCAATTAACAATTCTGAGGAAGGTTGAAAAAAAACGGTTGACAGTGGATTTGAAGAAGCACCGGTATTCTGAGTTGTGAGGTCCAGGAGCGCGTTTCACTTCATGATCATTGCGCGAACCGGTGTTTTGAACGAGATGCGCTCGGAATTGTTAATTGAGTAATTCGACCAATTCGTTATTTAATTCAGCTCAGAATTGTTAAGTTTGTGAATTTTAGTTTCCAACACTTTACCCCAATTTTATAAAATTATAAAATATTATTATTATTTATTTTTTAAATTATTTTTTTTTTTATCTCTTGTCAGATGAAAATAAATTTTAAAAAGATTGTTTTCTGATTACAATGCCTATCTGTTCATTCAAATGGTGT
>CAHIKZ030001646.1:4067500-4073772 GCA_903632075.3 Acanthosepion pharaonis
AAATAAAAGAAAACGCGAAATAAATAAACAGATAAACTGAATAAAAACTGGAATAATTTGCAGAAATCGAGAGAAATCATCAGTTATTTGATTAAAACACAAAATGTCTAGTCTTAAAAAAATGTTTTTTAATATACTTATTCTTGTGTTTGTATGACGGATAGAGGGAGAGGGACAGAAGGAAAGTGAGGATGAAGAAAGAAAGAGAGAGGCTTCCATCTCTCGCATGCACTCTAAAGCCTCATTTTATATGCAAATCAAAAACACATTGAATCTGATTCACTGTTCATGCACTTCTCGTATTCACTATTGAAAATTGTAAAATGATTTCTTCAGGAAGCGTCCTCTCGACAGAACTCTCATTGTCGTAAAAGAAATGTCAGAGATGTAATCTGATATCTGTGGCGAAAACCGAGGTTTCTTGGCATTTCATGATACCTACATGTCACATTGAAGAGCGTCGGTCACTATCTTTTCCAAAGATATATTCCATAATTTTAAGAAAGTCATTCCCATTCAAAGTGTTTTTTGATTTTGAATAGATTTCTTTTTGTTATTCTTCCATCATTATTGGATTAGTAGCATAGGAAATAATATTTTTGATCATTTTCACTTTATATGAATGGTAAAGCCCTATAAGACTGAGGGCTTACACAAGTGTAGATAGACCAGTAAACGAGGAAACATTTTTAAGGAACGAGAACAATAAAGGAGTAAACAATATATAACGATTGACATTGCATTTAATTTGGTTTGGATTAGTTTGTTTTACAGCATATCAACCTCAATAAGTTATTTAATGCCGACAAAATTTTTATTTCTGGTAATATATATATATATTTTTTGTGTGTACTAATATATATAAATATATACATATATAGACACAAATATGTATAAATATATATATATATATACACACACAAATAGTTATATATATACATTTATATATATACACACAGCTATATATAAATATATATACACATGCATATATATATATATATATATATATATATATATATATATTCTTTTAAAAATATATTGCTGGTAATAAATATTTTTTACAAAAAAGTATTTCTAGTGATAAAAACGTGTTTTTTTTTTACATAGTGTTTTAACCCCAGTTTGAGGGTTAACTATTGCCCATAGCTGAAACCGTAACAGGTGTTACAACTCCAGGTCAAGAAGAATGAACAGGAACACCAACAATGAGAGGTGGTTCACACACTGCAAAAACCTTCCTGTTCAGAGGCCTTGCTGTGGGATGCTTAGTTTATTGTCTTACCCAGGACACACAATTTCTTGGTCAAGAGAAAGCCTAAAAGATTCCCAGCTCAGAAGGCAGCTGTGGATCCAAGCAGTTACTAGAATAACAAACATGCAAACAAATAGAATAAAAATATAGTTGCTTACACTTTTGAGCAACAGAAAGTAAAGATCGTTTAGCATCAACCCAGTTCCTGGAAAACACAATAATCAAGAATGATGACTATTAAGATACTAATAGTGATTGTTGAAAAGAAATGGAATTCAGGTCAGGATCAGTAATATTGAAAATATTAGTATCAACAAATAAAAGACCGTTTTCAAAATATTTTTTTTTTTATTCTGTTAACACAGAAATTGATTGTTGATTGATTTGTTTTTATAGCTTATCAACTTCTTTTTGGGTTATTTAAATCTGAAATATATTTTGGATTGTATTTTTTTTTTGGTGCTTGAATATTGTATTAACAATGATTTTTCTCCAGACACAAATCTTACTATTTAACCCATAGCTAGGAGAGGAGATGGATTCATACTTTTCTCAAGAGTATTTGCGCGTAAAGTAAATGTAATGAACCTGACTAGAATTCGAACTTGGTTCACAGATTTTACATTACATCGCTATCCATTACATCTATAATAAATTGTTAACCTATTCGGTCAATTAATTTGGAGAGTTTCAAGTTTAGGAATTTCTAATAAACATTACAGTTTCTCTTTTTAAGGATATTGTTTAGAAGCGGTTATAAATTCCTTATTTATCAGAAAATGGAATCATATTCCAGGTGCCATTCCTTTTGATCGTTTACTTTCCTTTAATCCCTGAGAAAGTTAAAATAAATCTACTGAGTATCAATTGATTTGAAATTAAATAGTATTTAAAAAAAAAATGTTGGATTGGAACAGTAATGTTTTTTTACAAATGAAATTCATTAAACCTGATTTTTTGGGGCTGGAAGCTCTATTTAGCAAAAAAATTCTTACAATGAAAAGATATTTTCAGCTTCAAATAGCCTGCTTTGGCTGTAAGCCCTATAAAAATGAAGGAATCAATCAAATGAAATACTTTTTATTTACAGACATGTTTTTAGATTTATTTTTCATTCTCTGTCAATATAAAATTATTCCTTCTATGGAAGGTTTGGCTAAATAAAATGAGGGTTCAGTTAATTCGCAAATATTATTCACGTATAATTTCTCTATTTGTTTATCAAATTCTAATTAGGCATGAAGCCACCTCTCATCACCTGTTATGGGTTACGTTCTATCTTGTATTACTTATTGAATATTTATCTAAAAAAAAAAAAAAAATCTTGAATTTAAAATATTGCAACGCTTTAAATAACCTTTGGCTGTGATAAGCCATACAAAATAAAATCAATCAATGACATTTAGCAAAACACATTTAATGTAAGCACACAGGAATCTGACTGTGTAAAAAATAGCCATTACAAGACCTTCATGATTAACTTATCAAATTGGGCTGTCTAAAATAAGTTTTCAATCAGCATAAAAAATAAATTCCATACAACACAGGACTTCATTTGTATTCCATTATTCAGTCATCCGTTGTAAGATATTTTAAAACACTTTGACAATTATCTTCAGCTACATTTTTGTTTGGTAGAGTGTAATTTCAGTGAAAAAAAATGTTAATAGCATTTCCATTCTCTGATTCTCTGCTCCGACAGAACAAAATAATTCATTTTTCTGAAAACAAAGATAATTTTAGATAAAAATGATTGTTTACAACAATGCAGAATGAAAAAGGTTTTAGAAAAATAAAAGCCCTATTCTCTCAGTAAAATTTGCCTGTATCAAAACCTGGTGGTGTGTTTCAATTGGATTTGGTTAGTAGATTAATTTATTATGCCACCTTAATAAAAAATTCAGCCATTGATATTCAAACAAGACTGTTTTTAACAACCCGAGGAGTCAGGCAACAATCAATGAATATAATAGACCATAATGTCGAAATTTTTTCAGCATAAATTAAGTGATTGAGATGTCCAAAAAAACCTGCGTTTAACGACTGATCTTGCTCCTTCGGTTACAACTTATTTTAAAATGTTAGTGTTATCCTAATAGGAAGAACTTAATTTTCTGGAAGTAAGCAAAGTTAGTTCCTCAGGTTGGAAAAAAGCCAAGTTCTGGAGATGGGATTAACTACCTCAGAGATGGTTAAAAGTATGTACATATCTGATTGAATAAACTCTTATATTGCTTTACAAACGGTAAAATATTGAACTTTTGGTTCTGACCAATAAAAAAAAGCTAAAAGTGAAAAATCTATCTGGCCATTTTAATAAAATCTGAATTTAATTTTGACTGCAGTGTTCTAACCAGGAAGGTTGGATGTACAGATAGCCTGATGATCGTAGTTTATTCTGGAGGTACCTAGGTCTGAGAACACAGACTAATGTAATCTTTCAGTTAATTTTTAACTTGTCGTGTATTTACCTCAGACTTCCCTACAAGTGGAAATGATGTGACACTCAAAATAACTGAGGCTTTGTAAACATCGTTTGGCTTTACAGACTTCCGTTAGCTAAATATATATGGGGTTTGGATGTGTGTCGACCTCCCCCTTCATAAGATATATAAACACCTATAAAGTCGTTTCTCTCCACCTGCAAACAGAGGGCGACAAGCAAACATAAATGACAAAAAAAAAAGACCCTCAGTATTAAGATATGCTGTTTAAATAATGTGAACCAGATTTTTTGAGGTGTTCTTTTATTTCACAACAGTGACCAAAGTCCAATCAATTTATTTTGGAAGGCTTTTTCGAACACCTGCTCTCTGACTTCTCATCCTGACCACTATCTGAGATATGTTTACAATACACAATAAAATATTTGGTTAAAAAAAATCAAAGGGTAAGGGAGCTAAAATAAATTACTAAAATGTTTTCTATTGTTGCTATAGACTCTTACCATATTTTTAATTTACCAGAATTTGGCGACTTTCTTATTTGGCTTTTCATTCCCTGGACAGGTACTGCTACTTAGACTCACCTTGCCTTACCCAGTTCCAAATAAAGAACAAGACGAAATATCCTTTGACAGGTTGCGGAATGACAACAATCTGTCTGCTAAAATTAAATAAAGGGTTCAGTTCAAATTCTGAAGGTTTCTTGGGATCGGGGGCAAATGAAAATTTTTTTTAACAGTGAGAGAAACGAATATGTCGCCAATGTACTGTCTAGTTTTCTGAGATCATCAGAGATGCAATAAGTCGTAAAGGCAAATTACTATCGCAACTATCATTACTAAGGAAATTTTCTTTTAATTTAAATGCTATGGCTGACAGTTATGCTTGGGGATTCATTGACCATTAAATTCAAACAAAAGAAAAAAATTCTATAATGGATAACTATTCATGTTATGTTTTTCTTATCAATATTGTTCTTGATATATAAGAGAACATTATGGTCAACAGATCGATGACCTGACGACTGTTTCATGCTGAATGCAATCATCAGGCCTGACAATTGTGTCTAGCATGAAACAGCCTGGAGGACAATACTTCAACTGTAAATAAGATATTACCAATTCTCCGTATGGGCTCAACAGGTGTAAATTTTGATGACACCTTAAAAGACTATATATATATATATATAAAATTAAATAACTAAACGTAAAAATTTTTTTTATATGAAAAAAAACTTTTTTTTTTAAATTAATCAAATAATAAAAAAAATAAAAAAAACTACTTACCTTTTCAATTTTTTGCATTTGTTTTTTTTGAAATCTATTATTTCTGAAGAAAGAAAAAAATACTTAATGTTATTTTTGATGTATTCCCTATCTCGCCTGAAATCAATAATTTGTGTGGGTTAATTTCTTTAAACCTTCCGAACTCTTATTATGTTCAAGAAATTATCTGTCTTTTTTGATTTCAGCAAGCATTTATTTTTGTCATTCAACAGAATCTTTTTGACAGAAATTTTCAAACAATTTTAAATAAATTATTTAGCCTTTTTTTCTAACAGATTTTTTTGAATATTACTCTAAAAATAAAATTTTTCACTAATCAAGTAGCAAAAATTTTAAAGTTTAGAAAATCCTTAAAGATAGTTTTTCAGCCACTAGCATTGAGGAAATTAATGTTCATCTCAAACTATAAATAAAGATCAAGCAAACCTTATAGCCATGAAACCAAAATGGTTGAATTTTGCAGTGCATGGTGTTATAAAATAATTGTCTCAATATTTGTGAAAACCAGAAAAAAAAACCTCTTAAGTAAAGATTTGCTTTTTAATATTTACTCGTTGTATTATCTTTAGAGGCTATGTTGGGTCAGTCACATATCAAACAAATAGAACGATGAATATATAAATGTTTTTCCAATAACTTGGATATTGCCCGGCGTTTCAATTTAAAATTGGTAAAGATAATCACATTCGACCATCATAAAGACTGAAAATAAAAACCTTATTGTTTATTTGTTGGAAGCATGTTTAGTTTTTTTTTTTTTTTTAAGTCTTGGGATGGTTTTCTAAAAAAAAAAAAAAAAAAAAAAAACTGTTATCATCTTGAAGAAGATATAAAAATTTTTTAAAAACTAAAAAACATAATACTGTAAAAAAAATTGTGCAAGACAATAAGAAACAATTACCTGCCAAAAAAGTTTTGTTGAAAATCGGTTGAAAATGTAGGAAATACGATCCCATATAAACGAACACACACACACACACACACACACACACACACACACACACACACACACACACACAACCTGGGTTTTATAATAGTATAACTCGATTAGTTGTCCCCTTTTATTTGGAACAGAATCGTGTTTTTTTCGTTTTTTTGATTTCATCAAAACAATTGTGTTTTTCAATTTTGGCTGTAGAACCACCCGGTAATTTTAGCAGTCCCCTGAAATTTTGTTGAAATCGTTAAAAAATTGGGAAAACCCATCCCCAAAATATAAACTAAAAAAACACACACACACACACACACACACACACACACACACACACACACACACACACACAACTTTTT
>CAHIKZ030001647.1:0-175000 GCA_903632075.3 Acanthosepion pharaonis
AATCTAAAGTTGATTCGGCAACATTCAGAAATCTTCAGAATCTACAAGAATAAGAACAAGAAACGATATACCATATATCATGGCGTACAAGATGACTGGGCGTATAAGGCGATCCAGAAATTATCAAGTTAGAATGGAGGTGTCGGGCTACACACTGGTGCAAATTAATTGAAACAAAACGAATAATTCCATTATTATTTACTGTTTTCGTATTTTTCCAATGAAACATGACCCTGTGTTCCTGCTATATCTCTCGAGATTCTTGGCAAAATTCAAAGGGTCTGTAATGTTACCAGTCTTGACCTGGCATCTCAACTTCAGTCACTTTCCCACCGATATGACGCGACTTCCCTCCGGTACTTGAACTGGTACTACTAGATTGGCAACTGCAAGGTGGAGTAATGGATAGCAGTTCGTATGTCCGTCTTGAATTTTCGGAAACTCTTTGATGCTATTTGGCATGGAATCCACTAATTTGGAGCAGTCCTCATTGATTTTGGAATCGCGGTACAACATATCTATAATGGCCGTCACATGCTTCTCTTTCATCGTACAGTCCGCGATCTCTCTGTAAGGCTTGCCATTGTGTTCGTACAGCATTACAATTTTCGTACGCTCCTTTGAGTAATGTCCATCGCAGACAATGGCCATAGGACAACTAATCGACAATAGTCTGGGCGTGATAAAAAATCTCGGATGACGCAATATTTTTCAAGGTCAAACAAATTTCATCATACATCCCGAAAATAGATTCATATTACTGCACACCACTGCAAATGACCTAATCTGAGGAAAAATAGAAATCGATCACACCCTGTCACTCCAGTGGGTCTAAAACTAACCGTATGGTGAAAGAAAGGAAACTAAAGCGGTTGTTTCAATTAATTTGCACAAGGGTGTATATTCGTCCTATTAGACGCCCCCACCAAATCGCATTTTACAAATTTGAAGAATATTTTACCTATATTTTACCCATTCTTCAAACTCTTAAGCAAAGTCTTCCCGGAATCAAGCACTCTACACGAAATATTCAATAAAAATACTGTAAAAATCATCTACAGTTGCACCGAAAACATGGCACAAATAATAAAAAAAAACACAACAGGAAAACCATCAGCAAACCACCCAAATTAAAGTCACGTGTAACTGTAGAATAAAGAATGAATGTCCCTTGAACGGTAATTGCTTACAAAATGATGTAATATACCAAGCCACGGTAAAATCACCAGACAATGAAGAAAAAGTATATATAGGAGTAACTGAAGGACCCTAGAAACAAAGAAATTATGCACACAAAACATACTTCACAAATAGTAAATACGCGAACAGCACAATGCTTTCTAAGTATATCTGGGAAATTCAAAGCAAAACGCAAATCACACCAAAAATATCATGGAAAATAAGGAAAAGATCATCAGCCTACAACAATCAATCCAAAGCATGCAGACTTTGCTTGGAGGAAAAAATAGATATTATTACCTTCCCAGACCAAAATAAATTATGAAATAAACTATCTGAGCTCATCTCAAAATGCAGACACGAAAACAAATATTTACTACGTTACTTAAAAGTCGAAAACTGAAAAGAATAAACAAAAATAAACAAAATAATATTAAAAACAAGCAAAATAAATAAAACCAAGCAAATAATAAACAAATTAACAAACCACTCCCGTTAGAATAGACGAAATAGAACATATAAAAATAGAAAATAAATACATAAAAACAAAGTAAAAATAATCAAATCCAAATAAATAAATAAAGTAAACAATAAACAAATCAACAAACCAATCCCGCTAAAAATAACCGTTAGAATAGACTTTCAACAATCAATCAAAAAAATTGGATGAAAAAATAACTATAACTGCTATATAATGATTAAAAATTACTATGTTTACAAAAAAAAAGTATAAAAAAATATACAAAAATATACAAAATAAAAATAATTAAGAAATAAAAAAAAAAAAAATAAGCAAATTAATAAGAAAAAACAAATAAAAAATTAAAAAAATAAATAAATAAATGAAAAAATTACAAAAAATAAAATCACTAAAATAACTGTTAGAACTAATAAAAATAAAAATAAAAAGTAAAATAAACAACCATTGACCTAAGCTAATCCTTTTTTTTTTTTTCCACCTTAATAAAACATAGAAAACCGAAAAGAATAAATAAATATATAAAAGAAAAAATGAACATAAAAAACAAGTAAAATAAATTAAACCAAATAAATAAACAAGCCACTCCCGCCAAAATAACCGCCAGAATGGATTACCCACAATGCACCACAGACCCCTATATAGAAATAGTCGAGGAAAAGTTCAACACTCGCGGCCTGACGATTGCGTCTAGCATGAAACAGCCTGTCGCCTCTGAGTGTTAACTTCAATGTTCACTTTTATATTTATATTTACATACGCTCTATCTCTGATATTGAGCACTTTATCCAATAAAGATTTGGAAAATTTAAAACTATATTTCTTCATACATATATTTTATATATATATATATATATATATATATATATATATATATAAAAAAAACAGAAAAATTGTCCAAATCGTGTAAAATAATATTGTTCATAAATTAGATTCTTTTATATTTCGCCTTAGAAATGATTAAAGATATTAACTGGAATAATATTAATAATTTTTATAACATATTGACTCAATTCTTTAAAGCAAAAGAATAAATAAAATCTTCCAAGGTTATCAAAAACAATGGCCACAAATGCAATGTCAATCACTATCTACTATCCACCTGATTATTTTTTTAACTTTCTGCTGATAATTAATTTTCTGTTCTAATTTTCCACATATATAAAACCGTTGAATCAAAATATTTTATTATAAAATATAAATTATATTTTTAAAATAGGTAATTCCGTTTAAAAAGATTGTGTTTTAAAAAATGTCGACGAGGCATTTGTGAATGATTGCAGGTCAAAATTTTTGAATGACAAATTTAAATATATAAATAATATTAAATAAATGAGAGAGACCAGGTTTAATGAATGATGTCGACCAGGTATTTGTATAATGATTTATTGATGTTCAAGATTTAATGAATCTTCCAGACATTATTAATACTTACATAATAGATATATTGACAGTGTTTTTTCGTCAGCAGTTGTTTGTTGACTTGTTGTAAAGTGGGCTCTAACTCAGAAAAATTAAGTTCCAGATCCTTTAAAGAAAGAAATTGAAATTAATTAAAATGCATCGTTTTTATTAATTCAGTTAAAGTACACTTTGTATTTGTTCCTCTGTTGACAAGTTAGAAAATAGGAGTGTGCGTTACGCCCTGCCATTACCTCAGATAAGTAATGGACCATTAAGTTTCAAAACGAGGAAAACACCATGTAAAAGATATATGATTTTACAGTAAAAAAGAAATCATACATAATAAAAACAAACAATGGAAAAGTTTTTATTTTGAGAATGACTCTGACCCATAAAACTTTCTAGATAAATACATCTAAGCTACGCTTATTTCCATTCCTTTTATTTTTAAACGTTGTACGTTATCTAGGATGAATTGATTTTTATAATATAAATTTTTTTTGCTCAATATCTTTTCATTTTAAATTGTAAATTTTTAATATAAACAGTGAAATGGATATATATATATATAATAAAATATATTATATATAAACAGAATAACAAATTTATTTCAATGCCAAGTTGAATAAATACGTTCACTTAATAAACAATATATATTATGCATATCATATAAAGGCTTGAAAAAAATAAGATATGCAATCTAAGAATATTAGGTATAAAAGACAAAAACTGATTAAGTCACAATAATTGAAAATAGGCTAACTTGATGTGGTGTAATGGTTTGCAAAAGGATATATAATCAATATAAGATAGTAAAGAATTCGATCTTATAAATATCTTTTATTCTCATAAATAAGATAACAGCTTAGAAAAATCATTTGGGTACCTCGACGAATTGTAATGGTTAACATCCAGCTCAAAAGATAGAAGAGTTATGACAAAAAATTCGATCCTGATTGGGTTATAAATTTAAAATAAAGCTTTTCAAAGCTAAATAAAAAACCACAATAAGAAAAAGGGAGCATTTGACGACGTGGTGAAATGTTTTGCAAAATTGTTTTCCCGAATACCAAAAAACTCAGTAATGAGTTCGTAATATCTACGCTCCACAAAATTCGGCTATGTCACATCTATCGATATTTATATGTAGAAAATCATGGTTTAAGAAAGAGATCAAGGTAACTGGATAATTTTTACTCAGCAAATTTGTATGACTTACTAATTTAAATAATGTCCTTCAACCAGACTTATAATGAGACTTACAAAAAAGGTTAAAAATTAAAAGCGATCCAATTTTCTTGGGGATAAATTCCACAAAGCAGTGGCTCATGGGAAGAATATATATAATGGAACTTACAATTTTATATTAATGGGACGTTCATTTGAACATTTTTGAATAAAACGAACATAACCGACAAACAATGCTCATAAATCTACTATCACAATGTTACTGATGTTCAATTGAAAACTTTTTTAAACAGTCAAAAACCCGTATTGAATAATAGTATAACGGCGGCTGTGTGAAATTGCATATAACGAACTCATCAAGGAGCCAGGCGTCAATTATATTGTAACATTAATTAAGATTAATGAACAATATATATTAATTTTTTTTAAAAATATATTAGAACATATAAAAAATATGTGGTATGTTTAATTAGCCTCCCCATGGGGATCATTTTCATAAAAAAAACTAGATTAAGTTATTATATTATATATATATATATATATATATATATATATATATATATATATATATTTATAATTGAAATCCATGAGGTAAACATGGGGATCAATTTATTATAATAGCAAACTAGATCCCTCTATTAACTTTTGTCTCTCTCTCCCCACCTCGTATTTCCTCCCTCTTATTCTAACATTAGATTGTCTATGTGTGTGTATGTCATATTAAAATGTATCTTTATGCATTAGACATCCGTCAACATTCATTTTTTTCTTAATTAAAACCCTTCCACCCATCTCTCCTAAAAATCTCTCTGTTAAGGTTTAATCTCCCTCCTCCTCATCTTAAACTACTTTTCTAAATTCTGTTTTTTATTTCCGGAGTTGTTTTTTTCTGTTTTTTTTTGAATTTGTAGGTCTGATGAATTGGATCGTATTTACGATTCCAATGGAATAAATTATGACCATGGAATATTAGTGTTTAAGCCTTTTTATTATATCCTTACTCTGTCCTGGACATTGAGTTCTACCTGGATTCTTCCTCTTGGATTTTTTTTTTTTTATAATTATGTAAATATACATGTATGGGTATTTATATATTTTGCATATGTATGTATATTTACCACTAATATTATCTATCTATCTATCTATCTATCTATATATCTATATATATATATATATATATATATATATATATATATATATATATATATAAATTTTAGGTAATTGTGATCAATGCAAAGATCTAATACACAACTCCACCAAAATAAAATAATAGCGAAAATCTCATTAACCAGCGCTTCAAACAGTCAAGCAAAGAATAAAAATTAGGATAAATATCCTCCATACCTTTTCTGGGTGAAGTTTGTCGTAAGTAAAACTTTGCTGTCTTCGGAATCTTGGTGATATGGGTCGTGTATCCGGAGGCCCGTAGGTGAAATATTCATAGCAATAAGTTTGCAATTTCTCGGTCACATCTACAAATTGCAGAAAATGGCCCAACACTATTTCACTATTTGCACAATAAAACATGAAAGTAAACATTTTTTACGCTATTATTCACCCAACAACAAGCACACACACATTCTTTTTGTATACGCCATGTCCCTTCAAGATGGCTCTTAAAATTTATATGTATATTTGCAGCATTTAATAAATATTGTATTTTTTTATGTAAATATAAACCTGGCTCATTGTCGAATTTACTCGAGCTCGTTAACAGGAGCAAAGAATGGAGTGTAATTTTTAGCACCTCCAAAATGAAACTATCTTTTATTAATTAAAGAGAACCATAATTACCTTCCATCAGCATGGCTGATGCTAACCTCCATGGATGACAACTAATTGCTCCTTCTTGATCTCAAGTATTACATTGAATCAATTCTGAAGTCTACGAAAGGAGTCGTCGCCAGGATCCATTTTGCGGATTTATAAATTCACCCTTCGTCTTATTAAAAAATATTGTTTTTATATTTAAATATGGATATATATATATATCTTTGGTTTGCAATACATAAAAAATATAGTCTACCCTATTGTGTTAAATGACCATTTATCTTAAAAGAAGATTCTTCCGACTTTTTACGGGTCTTTCGTTTAATCCGCATACCATAGACAAAAATGTAAAAATGGATAACGGCTCGGATTGAGGAATTTAAATACAGTCGAATCCATTACATCCACTTACGTGCTAATACGCTTTGGAAACGAATAAGTCCTCATCCCCACATCTATGTGTAAATAGCAGGACGGGTTCTCTAGCCTTGGATGGCAATTGGTCTACCGCAGGAAGAAATGGTAACCTACTGCTGAAATAAAATTGCCTCGTCAGTCATGTATTAAAGATAATGAAATTCAAAGCGTGTATCGGAAAAATATAACTGACTGAAGATAGATTCTGAAGTGAAAAAATTGTCTATTATGACATTTGGGCCAAGATTCTTAGCATTGACCTAGCAATCGATGAAATATTGTCTTTTACACTTCAGGTCAGATATTGTTACTTTTAAAGGTTTCAACCTGACACTTTTCTGGTGGCCATTCTGATTGAAGGTAGAATCGTGTTTCTCAGATTATTAATAGAGATGTTTCGATTTGGAAGCGTAAAATGAATTTTTTTTTTCCTTCGGTCGGTGAATTTAAAATGGGGAGACGTTTCAATAAGTAAATGGATAGCGGCTCGGATTGGGGAATCGGAGAGCCGAGTTCGAATTCAGTCGAATCCATTGCATCATTGAATTTACTAATATTGGGAAAGGTATGAATCTTCTTCTTTTTCCCCATAAATATTTTAAATCAGGAAATATCGGTTTTATAGACTTGGATGGCATTTGGTTTACCGCATAAAGAAAATGGCATCCATTTACGGGAAAAAAATTTTAGGATCATTCATGTATCGAAATATACATAATGTATTCTTTTGTTTACGATTGGTTTGGTTTATTTTGTTTTACGGCATATCAACCTCAATGGGTTATTTAATGCTGAAAAAAAAATTATTGCTCATAATATTTTCTTTTGTCAAAAATCTGTTTCTGGTAATATATTTCCTTCAAAATTGTATAATTTTTTTTCAAAAAGTATTGCTGGTAATAGTTAACTATTTGCCCATAGCTGGGACCCTAACAGGTGCTACCACCCCGGGTCAAGGTGGACCTGGGAACACCAGCAATTAAGAGGTGGTTCCACGCTCCTCAAAACCTCCTGATCAGAGGTCTTGCTGCTGGACGTAGTTTATCCAGGACGCGGATGTAGTTTAACGTCTCACCCAGGACACGGATGTAGTTTAACGTCTTACCCAGGACGCGGATGTAGTTTAACGTCTTATCCAGGACGTTATATCACACATGGCACATAACTGACTCACTGAGATGTCTAGCAAATCTAGTCACGACTAGTGGGAGAATCAGTTTAGTCACCGATGTTTCGAAACATATTTATATTTTTTTTTTGGAAGATCATGGTAGCCGTAACCTCATAGATTGACCTGACTTAAAGATAAAAAAAAAACATGGAAAAAGACTTTAAGAATTTTCTGGTATGACTTATATGGCGACAGTCGAAATAAATCTGAGAAGCCCTACCCTGGGGTTTATTTATTCTGGACTACGCTGTACTCGGATATATTCTGTAAGGATGGTAACCAGGCTGCTACCCCGGGAGCCTAATGGTGTATTTACCTTCCAACATTTGCATGTCTTTACTGATTAGCTGCATCTTATTCTGTAGAATTTCAATTTCAGTATCCATCAAATGAAGTTCGTTACTTAATTCATCTTTGGTCTGAAAAAAAATAGAGAAACATGTAAAATGATAAAATAAAAAAAAAATGTAACAGGCTCTCATTGAAGAAGGGCAGAAAATTCGTTGCCGGCGAGGAGCAGAAATTCGTTTAATTAATAGTTACTTTTCATTTCCCTTGTTTGTCAGTTTTTATAAAACCAGGGTCATTAATCAATCACCATTATTAGCAATCCCATGATGGCGGAACTGCAGAGCGCGTGATCTTTTCCCGCATATATATTTCCCCACTCTTCTTGATCTTTTTGTATTAATTATGATTTACCCCAGGGATTCTTCTGAGACCAAAACATTGTTCCTAATTTTCCCCCAATGACCATCCTGATGGTATTAGAACTCAACTCAATATCTTTGCTGATAAGACAAACATTTACTCCGGTCTTAATAGTAAATATGATCGGAATCGCTCTGGTCAAAATGGCAGCTGATTTAAAAAAAAAAAAAGAAAAGAAGATGGCCTACCATCTGTTGTATCAGATCAAAGACAATGTTATAGAACGTTTGAACACCTCCACTACTTCCCTGTGCCTTACATTGAGGTTTTTAAGATCCACGCATATCTGCCGAGGAAAAGGTTGGTTAGAACTTTCCGTCTCGTATTAACTGCAACTAAAATGTTTTCTGAACTTCTTTCTTTTATGCGCTGTGTCCCTTCAGGACGTAAGCGATTGTGGCTCTCCACATCTCCCTGTCCCTTGCAGCTCTCAATAAGTTTTGTCTTTTTTGTTATATTTCTCAGACCCTGTTCTGCCATCCATTTACTCAAGCTCATTATTCTTCTTCTATGTACCGTGTCACTTCAAGACGTTGACGATCATGGCTCTCCACAATTTCCTGTCCTTTGTAGCTCTTCATAATTTTGTCTTTTTTGTTATTTCTCCCAAGCCCTGTTCCGACATCCATTTACTCAAGCTCATTATTCTTCTTCTATGTGCCGTGTCCCTTCAGGACGTTGGCGATCATGGCTCTCCACAATTTCCTGTCCTTTGTAGCTCTTAATTAATTTTGTCTTTTTTGTTATTTCTCCTAAGCCCTGTCCTGCCATCCATTTACTTAAGCACATTTTTCTTCTTCAATGTAACGTTTCCCTTCAGGATGTTGGTGATCATGGCTCTCCACCTCCTCCTGTCCCATGTACCTCTCAATGTTTTGTCTATTTAGTTTTTTCTGCCAGACCCTGTTCTGCCATCCATTTGCTTAAGCCCGTTATGTGTGTTCCGCGTTGCTTTCCTTTGTCTCTCTTTCCCTCTCTTCGCCCTTTGAGTATCAGATTTTCCAAGCCCTCCTTTCTCATTATGTGTTCCAGAAACTTTTGCTGCCTCTTCCTGGTGTTATGTATAAGTTTCCTCCGTGTATGCATCCTCTCGGAAACCTCATCGTTGCTCACAGGTTCGGTCCATGGTATCCTCAGCATCTTTCTGTAGAACCACACCTCTGCCGCCTTGAATCTCTCCTTTATCTTTGAGAAGACCGTCCAACATTCGCTGCCGTAAAGGAGGACAGATATTATGAGGCAGTTCAGTACTCCTTTCTAAATGAATCTAAAAAATGGTCAAATCTATCTTGATGTCGAGCGCTTTCGGCGAATATATTTAGCCATTTCAAGGCTTTTGCTGTACTAGTTTAAGAAATGGAGTGTAAGTGCTACTGTAGATAGTATAAAAGTTGCTGAAAGTAGTTATATTCTTAGTTTCCGAATACGGACAAGACATTGTGGCCGTGTTATTAAGAGTTGGATTCTTGCTGATTCTGAGCGTTTAGCCAAAAAAGCTCTCAGAATCAGCAAACATTAAACAATGTTTAGAGCCATTAACTCCAGAAATGAAAATATGGAAACAAGGAAGACATAATAAAAAAATAAACAAAAGTATGTTGTCAGTTTTGTTTAATGAGACACATATATATAAATACGCATATATATATATATATACAAATATATATAGATAGATAGAAATAGATAAAAATGATAGATAGATAGAGGATGAAATAATGCATGGATAGAGAAATAGATAGATAGATGGAGGACAGATAGATGATAATAGAAGATAGATAGATTTAGATAGATAGATAGATAGATAGATAGATAGATATATGATAGATAGATAGATAGATAGATAAGATGAGAGATAGATAATGAAGATAGAGAATGAGATAGATAGATGGATGTGAATAATGAAGAGAATGGATAAACTCAGATAGATAAAATAGATAGATAGATAGATAGATAGATAAGAAGAATGAGATAGATAGATAGACCAAATAGATAGATAGATAATAGATAGATAACAGATAGACTGAGATCGATAGGTTTAGAGAGATAGAGAGAGAGAGAAGAGAAGAATGTATGATATTGAAAAGGGGGATTGAAATGAGTTGGGGATAGAGATAGATGAAATAGATAGATATAGATAGATAGATGGATAATTTTCAAGAATGAGATAGATAGATTTAAAGAATCTCAAATAGATAGATAGATGGATAGAGAAAGAGATAGATAGATAAAGATAGAGATAGATAGATAGATAGATAGATAGATAGATAGATAGATAGATAGACATGCGTGCGTGCTTGAATGATGAAGGCCTAATGTTACTACCACAAGCATGTGTGCAGGAAATCACTATTTGATGAACAAACAGGAGTCAAGACTGATGCTCTTCATATTTCAATGGACGTTCGCATCATCATCAGTATATGGCTGTAAATAACTTTACAAGCTCTTTGGAATTGTGCAAATAATATTTCATATATGGGAAAAAAATCGTGTTTTTCTAAAAGAAATATAATCCAATCACGCCCCGATGTTAAATCAAGGATATTTTCAAGTCGACATATAGATGCCGAGACAAGAAGTAACATTGTCTTGCGTGCTAAACTTCTAATTGAAAACGTCTTACTTTTTCCATCTTTGAGCCTGTTAGGTGTCTTAAAATGTATTCGTCTGTCATTTCTTCTGGTTTGTTAAAGCCACAGACTTCCATGACCACAGTGTGTAGACTGACATGTTGTTCCTGTTAAAAGAAATCACCCGTGAAATAAATCTTTAAAAAAAAAGGACAACGTAAAGTTAAAAATAAACTTAAGTGACAAAAAGTCATGACGACAATTCAAATATAAAAGTTCATGTGAAAAAATTACAAATACCCCCAACGAAAATGAGGACCATTTTTTAAAATTGCTAAAATCTTTGCAGCTGAGAACAACGGATCAAAATACTACCAAATGTTTTGAAAGCAGAGAGACGCAAGTTTTCGTCACATGGTTGCTGGCTGGTGTATGCGTTGAGAGGTAAATACGTGTGTTTCCTGACATACCTAAAACAAACAGGGCGGACTCGGCATGTGAGCCCACGTAAAGAAATGTAAAGAAATGAGAATAACCAATATATATGTACAAACAAATGATAATCTACACTATTTACATTATTCGGACTCTTGTCCTCATCTTTGTCTCCATATTTTGTTGTACACGGCCAGCTCAGGTGGTTGGAATGTCGAACAAAACCCTTTATTTCGCTCACTGGGGTAGACTGTCCATGAGCCATATCTAATAGATGTCAGTTATCAGTCATCTCCTGTTAATTTCCCTCTGGAAGTTCTGCACTGCCTTAACCGGGTATTGAACTCACACTCTTTGGGTCTTTTCATTGGATCTAACCAACGCCTTTATTCACTGTGCCTTGTGTCCTTGAGGACATCTATGTATGAATTTCTCGGTAAATAGAAATGAATACAATATGGGACCCAGTAATAAGAAGTGCCAGAGAAAAGCGATAATAACAACAAAAATTACAATATGAGCTCTGGTAAAAAAAAAAATGGTTGCTGAAGACATTAGGTTTATAATACCCAGAAATTTATACAATTTTCAGCTTCACTCGTCTTGATTAATGTGCACGTAATACGCAAACTTTGCGCGAAATTTAAGGAGAGCATGATTATTATTTGTTTTATTATTTAAAATTATTATTTGTTTTATTATTTAATTTGTTTTATTATTTATTTTATTATTATTTAACCAAGAATTCATGATCATTACTCCTTCACTATAAAAGCTTTAATATAAAAAAAAGCCCCACTTTAAGAAAACAACACACGTCATTGCTTTTTTAAATACCGTAAACACATTTACCAAATAAAAGTTCAATACATGCTTCACTTTCAAAAGTGTCTAAAGACTCCTTTTGGTTTGGCGCAGTAATTGAGACGAGTAAGATCAGTAAAAAGGCCGTTAGCTAAATAAGCTTCCACGCATGATTGCTCAAGGCAAACGTATGAAAACAACGTCATTAATGGCAGGCAGACCCGACGCGAATGGACTGGCCCGAGAGAGATTACATTACTCACTTAAGTGACCATGTAACAACAAGAGAGATTACATTACTCACTTAAGTGACCATGTAACAACATGGTCACTTAAGTGAGTAATGTAATCTCTCTCGGGCCAGTCCATTCGCGTCGGGTCTGCCTGCCATTATCTCTCGACAAAAAATTTACGTATTACACGGATTTGCTATGTTTTTTTCTAACATTTAACTTACTATCATAACAATAGTTAAAAGTTAAATCGTATAATAATTATCAATGTGTATTTATTTATACATATCCTGTCCCATCTATAGTAGGGAGGATGGTAAATCAACTTCCCTTAGTCTATACAAATGATATATTTTTCATCATTTAGACAAAATTAGTTCTCGAACAAAATGAACCGTTTAATCAATCTGTTCATTTACTACTACGTTTTTTAGATTGTTAGATGTTCAAGCCTTTCACCCGGAGTACTCAGATATGGAGATGGGCGCCGCCAAGATATCTGAAAGCCCACTGAAAGGATCATGGGGAAGAAGAATAAAATCTGTTTATTCTGCTGTCAGGACCCCCAACGACTGAAGGAGTCGAGAGTCAGATGATAATGAACAAATAAGATTACCGTCTCATATACAAAACATCAAACCATATAATAATTATCAATGTGTATTTATATATTTCCTGTCCCATCTATAAAGGTAAATTAACTTAAATTAGTAAATGTATGAGTGATTACTTCCCTTAATCGTTTTAATAATCTGTTCAAATAAAATATTTATCTGCTTTTAGACAAAATTAATTCCCAAATAAAATGGATTGTTTAATTAGTTCCTTTACTTCTATTTTCCTTAGATTGCAGTCTGATTTGTTCAAGCCTTTCATGTGGGGCACGTCTTGCTTCAACTTGGTCTTGAAATAGGCTTTGTTATCACCGTTTTTGTCGTTCTGCTGCTAATCTTTTCTTCCGGGAGATATTTCCATTTCACTGCTATGTTAGACGCATCAGATTTTTAACATGAAAAGCGATTTATATAATACCAGAGGTAATCAATAAATCATAGATCATGCCAAGAGTAATCAATGAATCATAAAGCATGCCAGGAGTAATTAATGAATCATAGAACATGGCAGGAGTAATCAATGAATCATAGAGCATGCCAGGAGTAATTGATGAATCATAGATCATACCAGGACTAATCAATGAATCATAGATTTTAGCAGGAGTAATCAATGAATCCAAAATCATACCAGGTGTAAACAATGAATCAGATCATACCAGGAATAATCAATGAATCATAGATCATGACAGAAGTAATAAATGAATCATATATCATACCAGGAGTAATCAATGAATCATAGATCATACCAGGAGTAATCAATGGTTCATAAACCATGGCTGAGTAATCAATGAATCATAGAGCATGCCAGGCGGAATCAGTGAATAATATATCATACCAGGAGTAATCAATGAATCATAGATCATACCAGAAGTAATCAATGGTTCATAAACCATGGCAGGAGTAATCAATGTATTATAAACCATGACAGGAGAAATTAATGAATAATATATCATACCAGGAGTAATCAATGAATCATATATCATGCCAGGAATAATCAATGAATCATAAACCATGGCAGGAGTAATCAATGAATCACAGAGCATGCCAGGAGTAATCAATGAATCATAGATCATGGCAAGAGTAATCAATGAATCCGAGATCATACAAGGTGTAACCAATGAATCAGATCATGCCAGGAGTAATCAATGAATCATAGATCATGGCAAGAGTAATCAATGAATCCGAGATCATACAAAGATGTAACCAATGAATCAGATCATGCCAGGAGTAATCAATGAATCATAGATCATGGCAAGAGTAATCAATGAATCCGAGATCATACAAGGTGTAACCAATGAATCAGATCATGCCAGGAGTAATCAATGAATCATAGATCATGGCAAGAGTAATCAATGAATCCGAGATCATACAAGGTGTAACCAATGAATCAGATCATGCCAGGAGTAATCAATGAATCATAGATCATGGCAAGAGTAATCAATGAATCCGAGATCATACAAGGTGTAACCAATGAATCAGATCATGCCAGGAGTAATCAATGAATCATAGATCATGGCAAGAGTAATCAATGAATCGAGATCACACAAGGTGTAACCAATGAATCAGATCATGCCAGGAGTAATCAATGAATCATAGATCATGGCAAGAGTAATCAATGAATCCGAGATCATACAAGGTGTAACCAATGAATCAGATCATGCCAGGAGTAATCAATGAATCATAGATCATGGCAAGAGTAATCAATGAATCCGAGATCATACAAGGTGTAACCAATGAATCAGATCATGCCAGGAGTAATCAATGAATCATAGATCATGGCAAGAGTAATCAATGAATGGAGATCATACAAGGTGTAACCAACGAATCAGATCATGCCAGGGAGTAATCAATGAATCATAGAGCATGGCAAGAGTAATCAATGAATCCGAGATCATACAAAGGTGTAACCAATGAATCAGATCATGCCAGGAGTAATCAATGAATCATAGATCATGGCAAGAGTAATCAATGAATCCGAGATCATACAAGGTGTATTTAATGAATCACAGAGCATGCCAGGAGTAATCAATGAATCATAGAGCATGGCAAGAGTAATCAATGAATCCGAGATCATACAAGGTGTAACCAATGAATCACAGAGCATGCCAGGAGTAATCAATGAATCATAGATCATGGCAAGAGTAATCAATGAATCCGAGATCATACAAGGTGTAACCAATGAATCAGATCATGCCAGGAGTAATCAATGAATCATAGAGCATGGCAAGAGTAATCAATGAATCCGAGATCATACAAGGTGTAACCAATGAATCAGATCATGCCAGGAGTAATCAATGAATCATAGATCATGGCAAGAGTAATCAATGAATCCGAGATCATACAAGGTGTAACCAATGAATCACAGAGCATGCCAGGAGTAATCAATGAATCATAGATCATGGCAAGAGTAATCAATGAATCGAGATCATACAAGGTGTAACCAATGAATCAGATCATGCCAGGAGTAATCAATGAATCATAGAGCATGGCAAGAGTAATCAATGAATCGAGATCATACAAGGTGTAACCAATGAATCAGATCATGCCAGGAGTAATCAATGAATCATAGATCATGGCAAGAGTAATCAATGAATCCGAGATCATACAAGGTGTAACCAATGAATCAGATCATGCCAGGAGTAATCAATGAATCATAGATCATGGCAAGAGTAATCAATGAATCCGATCATCATAGGTGTAACCAATGAATCACAGAGCATGCCAGGAGTAATCAATGAATCATAGATCATGGCAAGAGTAATCAATGAATCCGAGATCATACAAGGTGTAACCAATGAATCAGATCATGCCAGGAGTAATCAATGAATCATAGAGCATGGCAAGAGTAATCAGTGAATCCGAGATCATACAAGGTGTAACCAATGAATCAGATCATGCCAGGAGTAATCAATGAATCATAGAGCATGGCAAGAGTAATCAATGAATCCGAGATCATGCAAAGTGTAACCAATGAATCAGATCATGCCAGGAGTAATCAATGAATCATAGATCATGGCAAGAGTAATCAATGAATCGAGATCATACAAGTGTAACCAATGAATCAGATCATGCCAGGAGTAATCAATGAATCATAGAGCATGGCAAGAGTAATCAATGAATCCGAGATCATACAAGGTGTAACCAATGAATCAGATCATGCCAGGAGTAATCAATGAATCATAGATCATGGCAAGAGTAATCAATGAATCCGAGATCATACAAGGTGTAACCAATGAATCAGATCATGCCAGGAGAAATCAATGAATCATAGAGCATGGCAAGAGTAATCAATGAATCCGAGATCATACAAGGTGTAACCAATGAATCAGATCATGCCAGGAGTAATCAATGAATCATAGAGCATGGCAAGAGTAATCAATGAATCTGAGATCATACAAAGGTGTAACCAATGAATCAGATCATGCCAGGAGTAAATCAATAAATCATAGAGCATGGCAAGAGTAATCAATGAATCCGAGATCATACAAGGTGTAACCAATGAATCAGATCATGCCAGGAGTAATCAATGAATCATAGAGCATGGCAAGAGTAATCAATGAATCCGAGATCATACAAAGGTGTAACCAATGAATCAGATCATGCCAGAGTAATCAATGAATCATAGAGCATGGCAAGAGTAATCAATGAATCCGAGATCATACAAGGTGTAACCAATGAATCAGATCATGCCAGGAGTAATCAATGAATCATAGAGCATGGCAAGAGTAATCAATGAATCGAGAGATTACAAGGTGTAACCAATGAATCAGATCATGCCAGGAGTAATCAATGAATCAAAGAGCATGCCAGGAGTAATCAATGAATCATAGATCATGCCAAGAGTAATCAATGAATCCGAGATCATACAAGGTGTAACCAATGAATCAGATCATGCCAGGAGTAATCAATGAATCACAGAGCATGCCAGGAGTAATCAATGAATCATAGATCATGGCAAGAGTAATCAATGAATCCGAGATCATACAAGGTGTAACCAATGAATCAGATCATGCCAGGAGTAATCAATGAATCACAGAGCATGCCAGGAGTAATCAATGAATCATAGATCATGGCAAGAGTAATCAATGAATCCGAGATCATACAAGGTGTAACCAATGAATCAGATCATGCCAGGAGTAATCAATGAATCACAGAGCATGCCAGGAGTAATCAATGAATCATAGATCATGGCAAGAGTAATCAATGAATCCGAGATCATACAAGGGGTAACCAATGAATCAAATCATGCCAGGAGTAATCAATGAATCACAGAGCATGCCAGGAGTAATCAATGAATCATAGATCATGGCAAGAGTAATCAATGAATCCGAGATCATACAAGGTGTAACCAATGAATCAGATCATGCCAGGAGTAATCAATTAATCACAGAGCATGCCAGGAGTAATCAATGAATCATAGATCATGGCAAGAGTAATCAATGAATCCGAGATCATACAAGGTGTAACCAATGAATCAGATAATGCCAGGAGTAATCAATGAATCACAGAGTATGCCAGGAGTAATCAATGAATCATAGATCATGGCAAGAGTAAACAATGAATCCGAGATCATACAAGGTGTAACCAATGAATCAGATCATGCCAGGAGTAATCAATGAATCACAGAGCATGCCAGGAGTAATCAATGAATCATAGATCATGGCAAGAGTAATCAATGAATCCGAGATCATACAAGGTGTAACCAATGAATCAGATCATGCCAGGAATAATCAATGAATCACAGAGCATGCCAGGAGTAATCAATGAATCATAGATCATGGCAAGAGTAATCAATGAATCCGAGATCATACAAGGTGTAACCAATGAATCAGATCATGCCAGGAGTAATCAATGAATCACAGAGCATGCCAGGAGTAATCAATGAATCATAGATCATGGCAAGAGTAATCAATGAATCCGAGATCATAAAGGTGTAACCAATGAATCAGATCATGCCAGGAGTAATCAATGAATCACAGAGCATGCCAGGAGTAATCAATGAATCATAGATCATGGCAAGAGTAATCAATGAATCAGAGATCATACAAGGTGTAACCAATGAATCAGATCATGCCAGGAGTAATCAATGAATCATCTATCATGCCAGGAGTAATCAATGAATCATAGAGCATGCCAGGAGTAATCAATGAATCATAGAGCATGCCAGTTCTAGTTCTTTGACTGTGCCTGTTGTATTGAGATTTGGGGCCTAATTGTAGATAAATAATCTGCTCTTCTTTCATGCAGGTGAAAGGATTTTTTGATATTTGCTGGGTTGGCCAACATGTAGAAAGTTTACTTAATAAACCGAAGAAAATTTTCGATCAAACCAATAGTAAGCGTACCTCCTCCTTCTTCTTCTTCTTCTTCTTCTTCTTCTTCTTCTTCTTCTTCTTCTTCTTGCCGTGTGCGAGCATGGCTCTTCACAATTTCCTATCTTTTGTAGCTCTTAATAATGTTTTTGAGGGTACGGGTACACTATTTATGGTATAAATACTTGTTATTACAAACCTGATTTTCATCATCATTCATTCCCTGAGGAAACAATTCCCTGGCTTTGTCAATTAATCTCTGCGTCTTCTTATCTGAAAGAATTTAATCAAATATCATTAATATTGATATTAATATAATATAAATATTAATTTTAATATTAATCAAATATTATTAATATTAATAATATTAATATTAATCAAATATTATTAATATCTGTCTATATGATTTGGATGGGGCGTTATCATTATTTAGAGTATTTATATACGGGCTCACCTTTTTTGTTATTATTACAAGGTTTTAACAGTTTTATCTTTGTTGTTTCCTGTTTAGGATTTTCTGGTATCTTTTCTTAAAGTCTTCTTACAGGCGAGAAGTGAGAACAATAAAGGAAGAGGAATCAAGAAGACAGTAGATAATGATTGATACTGCATTTAAATTTTTGAAGATCAAAGTTGGCTGGAAAACATAAAGCCGGAAGAGAGTTCCATAGGCGAGAAGTGAGAACAATAAAGGAAGAGGAATCAAGAAGACAGTAGATAACGATTGACATTGCATTTAAATTTTTGAAGATCAAAGTTGGCTGGAAAACATAAAGCCGGAAGAGAGTTCCACAGGCGAGAAGTGAGAACAATAAAGGAAGAGGAATCAAGAAGACAGTAGATAATGATTGATATTGCATTTAAATTTTTGAAGATCAAAGTTGGCTGGAAAACATGAAGCCGGAAGAGAGTTCCACAGGCGAGAAGTGCGAGAAAAATAATCGTTAGAATAAAAATTATGGTAACATCTAGCCATTTCAACTGTAAAATGGTGAGACTTTTCCTGCCCATTTAGTCAGTCAGTCAAGTGCCATCCGTGATCTTTCGATTCGTGACTGATTAGGCAGGCGATTTTCCCACGATAGGCTACCGTTTCTTCCTGTAGTAGACTGGCTGCCAAACAGTCTTTCCTCCTATTCAACCTACAGCCGAATTGGAAATAGAGTGATTCATACCTTCTCCAAGGCATTTTGTGCGTAATTAAATGTAACGAACGCGATTAGAATTCGAACTCGGCTTTCCGATTTCACCTTCCGAGCCAATATCCAGAACAAATACCATGGAAATGTTTATAGAAAAAGCAGAGGGAAGCTACGGAAATGGACTGAAGCCGAGATGCCATGTCAAGACTAATAACATTGCAGATTCATCTTTAGCTTTTATCTTCGTTTTAGAATTTCGGTGAACAAATATTGATAATTCGTCAAATAAGTAAATAAATGGAATCATACCTTCTAGTTTGGCTTTTTTCGCAACCAAATCATTCCAATCGTCTATCAAAATGTCTCTTGTTGCGTTAAGTTTTCGGAGGGATCTCTCTGGCATCGTTAGGCCCTAGAAAATAAAAGATGTATAGCCCATTGGACAAAGTTGGTTTGCACTATCATTATCATATGTTCTGAAATATATTAGAATCTCCTCAGAGAGAATGCGTATCCATTGTCATACACGTCATGTCCGTCTTTGTTACTTCAAGTCTCTTCTTCGCCAGTGAAGAGATTGTCCAGCATTCGCTGCCTTATTCATTGCCTTAATGAAAATTTGGGATTACATAGTTCGGCAAATTACTTTATTTCACGGGAAATTTTTGTGTGTCTTTATACGTAGCTTAGCTTTTGGAAGGCAACTTTTCGATATTCTGCTGCGTATTTGGATTTCTGTGTCATTTATTTAACCTACCCCGTGAAACGATCCTGAGAGGTCTAGAAGTCCTACCGGGATTTATTATCGGTGGTCATAATCTTAACAACATAAGATACATGGATGACACTGTACTGAAGTCAGCTTCAGAAAGAGAACTACATCAACTCCTAGGAAAGTTATCAAAGGAAAGAGAGAAGGAAAAATTAACTATCAGTCATCAGCAGAATTTATGGAAGCCAGCAAAGGAAGCAGTCAAAGGTGTGAGCAAAAAAATTGGTGTCATCAAAATTAAATTCCTACGTAATTTTAAGTATTTTAAATATCGGGGCAAAGTAAAATTAGCCCGACTTAAATCGGCGAAAATCTAAAAAAAAAAAAAAGCGGCAGGTTGACTTCGACGATTGGAGGGTTACAGTGAGGAGTGTGACTGGGGTCGTATTGAGGAAATATGATATCAGCCATCAGTACTGATCATAAATGTAGAATAAATTAAACTAAAAAAACTTTTCGGTCGTTGTACACTCCGGACTTCTTCAGGTGATTGGAAGTTCGAAATTCCAATCATTTTCACAATACATGGTTTACATTTTTTTTAAGTGTATTTTTTTAATTGTATTTTTATTGATCTTATAATCTTGTCGCATTGCCCGGCTTCGAAGACGCGGTTTTCCCCGAAAGCCTCGAAAACCTACCCTGCATCCTGTAAGTCGAATTAATAAAATAATGTATATTATTTTTATTTATTTTTATTTCACACGCTAAAATTCGGGTGCGTCTTTGAGGTCGAGAAATACGTTATTTATGCTGTTCAACGTTTTCTGCAGGGCCGGCGCCTCTTAGCCCCGATGTCTTTTCATTTGAAATCTTTGTAAAGCTTCTTTTTTTTTCAGAGGAGATGCGACGACGATTAATCTTTATGGAAATATAAAAATTTGTGACTTGAATATTTTTTCGAGTAAAATTTACTCTTGAAAATATTGGCGGTTATTACCAAAAGAATAAAATTTTCTCAGTCATATTTTTTAAAACAAGTACGTTCGAGTAATGGATAGCGGCTCGGGTTGAAGAATTGTAGAGCCGAGTTCGACTTCAAGTCGAATCCATTATATTTGCTTCCTAGGGGTGATCTTTGCTTGCTTTCTTCTTCTTCTTCGTCATCGTTATCTTCTTCTAATCTTTGAGCCTCTGCCATTTCTGACGCATCTTCGCTCCCTTCGCCTTCATAAATTTCACTAAAGAACCTTCCTCGATAGAAACTTCTCGAGGAGCCACTGGAGCGTGTTGGGGAAGCGGTCGAATATTTCTCGTAAATGTAGGGGTCTGCTGAGAACCACATTTTGGGGGAAGGCGTGAAATCTTCTCCTCAACCCCACCAAACTATGGGTAAATAGCAGAACAGACCGCGTTTTATAACCTTGGATGGCAACTGGTCTACCACAGAAAGAAATAGCAATCTGCTGCGGAAAAAAAATCTGCCTCGTCAGTCACGTATCGAAAGATACATGATCACCTATGCGTTTATCACGTATGGCACATAACTGACAGAATGAATATGTACTTAAACTTTCATTTAAATTGGATAATTCCCTGATTTTTGGTAATTTTTTTAAAAAAAGCGCTGCCCTTTCCCGCCCAATTTTCCTTCGAAGGTTCCCGCCTCCCAGATTGGGAAACATTCGAAATTTACATGGAGTAGAGATGGGGACCCGTTATTAAAGTTGAGAGCGGGGGCGTATCAAAGTTTTGGGGTGGGGACGAGATCCTAGCGCCGGACCCTGTTTTCTGTCAGTTCCCTTTAAGATGCGAAACCATTTGAATACTCACAATATCCGAATGTTCTCTTTTAAAGACAAACGACGTTTCTTGACATAATTTCTTTTCTGGTAGAGTTGAACGAGGCGCGATTTCTACACCTTCGAAGTTTTGATCGATCGTCTTCGTAATCGGCACAGAATCAGACGTTCGATCAACTTCGCTGGCTTCTTCGGGGGATCTTTGCTTGCTTTCTTCTTCTTCACTGTCTTCTTCTTCTTCGTCGTCGTCTTCTTCTTCTTGCTCCCCACTACCCGCTTCTTCTTCTTCGTCGTCGTCGTCATCTTCATCGTTGACTTCTTCTTCTTCTTCGTCGTCGTCGTCATCTTCATCGTTGACTTCTTCTTCTTCTTCTTCTTCTTCTTCTAATCCATCATCCTCTTCTTCCAGTTCTTCGCTCCCTTCGCCCTCATAACTTTCACTAGGACCTTCCTCGATAGAAACTTCTCGAAGAGCCAATGGAGCTTGTTGGGGAAGCAGTCGGATATTCCTCGTAAATTTGGGGGTCTGCTTAGAAACACTTTTTTGAAACACCCGTTCGTAAATGGAAAGACGGTTGGGGCTGAAAAGAGAACAAAATTAAGATTACCATTTAGTCTTCCCAGACAAACAAAGACACAGTCATAATAAAAATTTTTTAATTATTACCATTTAGAAATCTGTTCCCATTATAACAAACGGAAAATAACCAGGGATTCAATATTAAATTTGAATAGATATTTGAATTTGTTCAGTTTTACATAAGTCATATCTATCTATCTATCTATCTATCTATCTATTATCTCTTTTTTCGTCTCTATATATATATATATAGAAATATATATGTAATGTGTGTGTGTGTGTGTGTGTGTGTGTGTGTGAAAATATATAGAAAATCGCCGGAAAGTTCCCAGGATTCATTAAATTTAAATAGATATTTGAAATTTACATAAGTCATATCTATCTATCTATAGATATTTATATATATATATATATAGTATATGTGTTTGTGTGTGTGTGTGTGTCATATGTGTATGTGTATCAGTGAAAATATATAGAAAATATCTATTAGGTAAATAATCGAAGTTCCCAGGATTCAATATTAAATTTGAATAGATATTTGAATTTGTTCATCTATCATATCTATCTATCTATCTATCTATCTATCTATATATATATATATATATATATATATATATATATATGTGTGTGTGTGTGTGTGTGTGTGTGTGTGTGTGTGTGTGTGTGTGTTTGAAAAATATAGAAAATAGGAAAAAATCGTTAGGTAAATAAAGAAAAGGGATTCAATATTAAATTTGAATAGATAAATTTAAGTTTTCATAAGTCGAATTATCTTTCTATCATTTATCTATTATATATATATATATATATATATGAATATATATATTTGAATTTGTTGTGTGTTTACATGTGTGTGAAAATATATAGAAAATAGGAAAGAATTAATATAAATAATGAAGTTCAGGGATTCTATCTATGATAGATATTTGAATATCTACAAATATATCTATATATATATATATATATATATATATATGTGTGTGTGTGTGTGTGTGTGTGTGTGTGTGTGTGTGTGTGTGTGTGTGTGTGTGTGTGAAAATATATAGAAAATAGGAAAGAACTCGTTAGGTTAAGGAAGTTAAATAATTTGAATAGATATTTGAATTTGTTCAGTTTTACATAAAGTATTTTTTTTTATATTTTAAAAATAGTGTGTGTGATAAAAAAGAAAATAGAAAGAACTCGTTAGGTAAATAATATCTTTATTTTTTTAAAACATTTAAAAATAATCGATACAAAAGTAGAGCCTAATTATTTATTTATTTAAAACATTTTAATTATTAATATTTATTTTGAAACATGAGAACTCTTATTGTAGCGGAAGAATCATATTTTTAGATAAATAATCATATTTTATATAAATAATTATATATATATATATATATATATATATATATATATATCAAAGTGTAGGAGAATTAACAGTAGGATTACAGCGTTCAAAACATTAATTTAAAAATAGTGCTGAATACATAAAGCAGAGCTGTAAATATTTATTTATCTTATGCAGTGTTACATTAGAACATGCACATATCCACTACAAAATTGTACATATTTGTTTCAACGTCAAAAGAGGGGAAACATTTTTTAGACAACTCATCAGGTAGGGAATTGTGGTGTTACTCCATATGACAAAGATGAGAACAATAGTCCGAATGATATAAATAATATGTGTGTTTTTTTTTGTTTTCTGTTCATACGTTATTTTAATAGATACAATTTATTTAAGTAAATTTTCTTTATCTTAAATAAACGGTATTAATTACATTTACCGACCTGAATGTTCGAGAAATTTTGTTGAAAATATGCCCTCTCCGACAGGAATCGAACCTGTAACCGTAATGAGAACCGTCATTTGATCTGGCGTACTTCAACTGCACTTCGACGGGTGAGAATCGAAAATGGTTATGAACAATCCTGCTTGTAGGCAAGCCGTATGTGAAACGTCATTTCCTTTTTTTCCATTTGTTTAAGAAGAAAAATATACATTAAAAAAATATAGGTGACGGAGTGGAATAATAGTGCTTGTTGATAGCATTTTGATGAAGAATGGATTGTGTGTTTAATGTTGACTGGTTTGTGGAATTTTTTTTCTCCGATAAACACCAGTCAAAAGTTTAGGTACATCATCTTACAAGCGTCCCAAGAGTGAGAGGTAGGGGAGGAAAGATGAAGATAGGGGATAGTTTTACGTTTAAGTAGGTAAAAATTGTAGCGATATTTCTAGTAGTAATTGGGAATGTTATTTTTGGTTTACTATAAAAATTCTAGAGCTGAATTACATGTATTTTTGCCGGGGTTATCATTATTAATTCTGTAATCAATGAACGTGTTTTGTGGATTAAAATTTAGAAGTGATGATTTCCTCTAAAAAATAAGAGCTGTTAATATAACCTTTTATAATCAAATTTTGAAATATTCCGTATAGCGTGTAGAATAAGTATGGGTGTAAAACGATTTATCTGAAAATATTTCCAGTAATATATATGAAAAAAAAAAATTAAGAATCATAATTTAATTAGTGGAGAGGGTAGGGAATATATCGAAAGAGGTGATTTATAATTTTAAAACGTTTATAGTTATGGAATTAAGAATTTACCAAGATTGTAGATAATCCAAAAGAGGGCTCGATACCGATAGTAGAGCGATAATTATTTATTCATTATAATTTTATCATATAGACAAAACCATTTTACTCACTACAAAGATGCAACTTGGTTTCAATGCATTTTAACTGCACTTCGACGGGTGAGAATCGAAAATGGTTATGAACAATCCTGCTTGTAGGCAAGCCGTATGTGAAACGTCACTTCCTTTTTTCCATTTGTTTGAGAAGAAAAATATACATAAAAAAAAATAAGTGACGGAGTGAAACAATAGTGCTTGTTGATAGCAGTTTGGTGAAGAATGGATTGAGTGTTTAATGTTGACTGGTCTGTGGAAATTTTTTTGCCGATAAACAGCGGTCAAAAGTTTAGGCACATCATGTCACAAGCGATTTGGATTAATGCTGTGAACGTTGGAATTTATATATTACTTTCGTTCTCATCGCATCAGATACATATATATATATATATATATATATATATATATATATATATATATATATATATATATATATATATATATAGTAGAGGTAATAAATCCAGTGGATCCTAGTATTATAAAATATAAAAACTGATCCTTAAAAAGAGCTCAATGTATTTATTATTACAGAGCAAATAATTAATAAACAATAAAATCGAAAATCACCTCATATGAGGAATAGTCTATTTCGGCAAACAAAACATCGGTCATCTGTTTTATCGGCCCCAGTGTGGACTGAGTTCATGTCAGAAATGGAAATTTATCTGTCAATGCTAAAAAAAAGCTCAACTATCACTTGATGAGATCTCAACGCCAGTCTGGTACCGCTCTTAAATTCAAAAGGTCTAGGTACTACAAATACGAATTCATCTGAACAATTAACATGAAGGTATCTATAGACAAGACACAACCTTACGGCGGTGGGAAATTGACTGAAACCAAGCTGCCAGATTAGGACCAATAATATTGCTGATTCTTTTTGGATCTTATGAAAGAGCTCAAGGTAAATACCTGGGGCATCGGGCCATATGTGACAGCAATATTCTAAGCATGGACGAATGGTAGACTTATAGATATGTAAGATAGATTCTGGAGAGAAAAATTGTCTTGCTCGACACAGTGACCCAACTTTCTTAGCAGCTGAACTAGCAATAGATTCAATATAATCTTTCCACGTCATGACAGCCGAATACGTTTTATTGCTTATTTTAATTCAGGAATTGTTTTCTGTTTGAGCCTGTAAAGAATATTTTTCAGTACACCTCACATGAAAAGTCTAGTGATCATGATGACCGCTCAATGGCTCCGCGTCGTTCTGTCCAGTTAAGCTCGACATTAAGATTTAACGATTCCTGAAGGCGTAATCCATGGTTAATCCTAATCTATCTTAAACTACTGTCATTTATTTTTGTTCAATAAAACTTAATAAATCAAAAGGGCGCACGCTGTATATTGAAAATGAATACCACGGATATGGCACTAAATTATCGACTATAATAGTAGCTGTATTATTATACTATTTATTTTGTAACACAACCTAATTCAAGTTTATTTTGTTTGTTTGTTTTTATTAAAAAAAGAGGGGGTGTCTTACTGAATGATGCAATATTGGGTGAGAAAGTCTCTGGGTTCGTCAATTTCCTGCAATTCTTCTGGAGTAATTGGAGCCTCTGCCTCTTCAAAACACTTCGACTTGAATCTGGAAACATACAAAAAGAGATTTTAAAAAAAGCCTACAGCAACTGAACACTGATAATTGTAGCCAAGGTCATTATTAGATTGCTCAAATATTAAACTGCTCACGATTTAAATTTGCCGGCATTAATTTTGACGTCGACAGCCATTAGCGCAATTATCAATCGGCTGATAAGTTGTAAATTGTGTTAAATCATAATTGTCTAGGGTTTGTTAGAGAAACAAACAAGAGCAGAAGAACATGAAAGAAAACAAGTCCAATGTGCAATTAAACATAGAATAGATAGTGCAGGCTGCGTAGTTTCGCACAATACCACAAGGTGTTACAAAACCAAAACATTAACCTAAAAAAACGTCTTGTGTTCATAAATATCCTCGTCAGATCGATCGATTGATTAATTTGGTTTTTACGGCTTATCAACCTTTTGCAGGTTATTTAAAACCAGAAAATATTTTAGATTGAAAGAATATTTTTTAAATATATAAAATATTTTATTATATAAATAATGATTTAGTGATACACGTCTAATTACTAATTAACCCATAGCTTGGGGAGAAGAGGTAAATTCAGATCTTTCCCAAGGATATTTTCGTGTAAATTAATTAGTTTTGCTGCTAAAAATAATGCACCAACAATGCCGAAGTTTGTTTTTTTTCCAGAAATTTAACTAAAGCCATGTTGAAAATAAAAATATCCTCACGTTTAAAGAAAGTCATTTTTCTCTACGTAAAAACAATGCGTTAACTAATAAGAGTTTACGTTAAGTAATTACTTAAAGCTAACAAGAGCAAAGCAGAAAAGTTAGAGTTTGTTGTTGCAATGGAAATAAAACTTCAGGTAAAAAAACTCACCTTGGTTTCCTGTGTTTTTTCGTTCGTGAATCTTTTTGTTTAGAGATTTTCTTTTGTGGCTGCAATTATAAGATCAATCTTTAAAGTATTTCTCTCTCTCTCTCTCTTCTCTCTCTCTCTATATATATATATATATATATATATATATATATATATATATATATATATATATATTTGAATAAAACAGATCACTTTAAGGTTCCATGTAATAAGTTATTTCACTACAACCCTTTTAAAGGGATCTGGATCATCAGACCTTACTTCCAAAAGTTGAAAAATGAAAATGAAAAAAGCTTTTTTTACCCATTTTTAACGGACCGCACGAAGCGTATGTGAAATTAACGAAGTGAGGAAGTGAGGTTTTAAAAGAAGATATGAGTGAGTTAGATGTACCATTTTCAATTCCTTATCCTTAACCCCACTCTGTGTAGGCTAGACGTCGCTTAACTTAACGTATGCTATCTAGATAGAGATGAATAAGGGGTGAGGAAGAAGACTGACTTAAAGGGGGATATACAGTTAGCAATAAAGTTATAAATCATGTCCCTGAGATCAGGATTCACTCAAATTCATAGATGTTGTTATTTCGCATTACTTTAAAGGGTATCTTTGGGGGTTAAAGTTTGATATAAATCAAAATGTCTACAAAATCTACGAAGAATTTAATTTGAAGTTTGTTGGAGTTTTGGGTATTTTCTATGAAATAGTCGATTGGAAAAATCATAGAAAGTACATTGAAAGAATCCATTTTATACCTAGTAATTCTTTTTATTTTCCTCAACTTTTTTCTTATAGCTTGTTAAGTTGACATCTATTCGTTTGATTCTTGTTCATAAATTAAATTCGTTACTGTTTTTGGATATCTAATTATCAAGGTTTATTCCAATTCAAATATGTATACTGAGAATAACAGCAAAAGTGTCTAAATCTTGTAACAGCAAAATTGTCCAATTGTTAGATTATGCTTTGAAACCTTGTATCTTAGAAATGATTAAAGATATCTTACTGGAATTCTCCAAGGTTTTTGTAACCCTATTGGACACTACTTTGAGCAATAAGAATGTATAATTACTCTCCATGCTTAACAGAAGAATCGTGATGAAATCGATCATAAACGAAAATGATATTTTCATCATTAATCAAACTTAGCTAAGGATTGAAAGCTCATGAAGGATTGAAATTAAGTTCAAATATATATATATATATATATATATATATTTCGATTATAGGTGCAGTTCAATTTATAATTACATGAATCATTCATACAAAAAACAAATATAGACGTTAATGATTTAAATGGCGAGAATACATCATCGCAAACAATTTCAATAAAGTACACTAACCCCGAACCTGTATATGAATGATATGATCCTTGTTTATAAATTCCAGTTTCATAAGGTCTTTTTTTTTAGTTTTTACAAGCTTTCGTCTGTTCCTACAGACATCCTCAGGTCTGGAAATAGATTTGTTCTTGTTTTTTTATATTTGTTTTTTGTATGAATGACTCATGTAATTATAAATTGAACTGCACCTATAATCGAAATTAAAATAACTGATCCCATGTGCAACTTTCGGATAATAAGTGTGACATTCTTGTAATTATTGAATAATATAATTCATGCAACATTGACGGAAAACCTACCAGTACAAAAGAATTCTCTTATTACTATATTTGTACAAAAACGCACAACCTTAAAATTTAAAATTCAAACTCAGCGTTGCGACCGCACGTTCCAAAATAATAACACATTTCTCATAGCATTTTTTCGGATTACATCTATATTTTCGTTGTCCTCTTATTACCGAGAAGTAAAAAACAAGAACAAATCTATCTCCATCGATATCATTAAACACTCCCGTAAATCACTACTATTCCACAATGAAGACGCATGGATAAAGAAAGAAGGGATCTTTGACACTACAATGGGAAGCTTTGACGGTGCTGACCTGGAAATCATAGGTATATATTTACTATATGAACTAAGCGAAATAATAGATAAAAGGATACAGGACTCTACAGGGACAATGGTCTCATAATCTTTAGAAACTACAAGAAACAGACAAAACTAGAAAAGCATTAATAAGGATTTTTTAAAATAACGATTAAATTTGACATCGATATAATAACTAACCTACATGAAGTAGATTTTCTTGATGTACCCTTCAGCCTAAGAAAAGACACATATAAACCATACAGAAAACCCAATGATAAACCACTGTACATACGCACATCCTCCAATCATCCGCCTTTGATAATCAGATACCAAAATCATCCGCCTTTGATAATCAGATACCAAAATCCGCTGGCTCTCCGACAATTCTTGCAGTAAAACCATATTTAACGAAGCTAAGAAAGACTACGGAACTGCCGTAAAAGATAGTGGATTCCCGGCAACACTCACATACTCACCACATAGCACAAAAATGCCAGCAGGGAGAGAAATATCATATGGTTCAACCCACCGTACAGCAAAAACGTAAAAACAAACGTAGGTAAAATATGCTTCAAACTCCTAAACAACAACTTCCTGGAATCAAGCACTCTACACAAAATATTCAATAAAAATACTGTAAAAATCAGCTACAGTTGCACCGAGAACATGACACAAATAATAAAAAAGCACAGCAGAAAAACTACCAACAAATCATCCGAACAAATTAAATATTGCATTGACTATCAGAATTTTGAGGCTTCATACGATCTTTTGATATCATATATATATATATATATATATATATATATATATATATATATATATATATATATATATATATATATGGTTTGGTTTGGTTTGTTTTACGGCATATCAACCTCAATTATTATTATTTAATGCCGACAAAATTTTTATTACTGGAAATATTTTTCTTCAAAAATCTATTTCTGGGAATATTTTTCCTCCAAAATTCTATAGTTGGTAACATTTTTTTTTATCAAAAACCTATAGTTGTTTGTATTGCTGATATTTTTTTAAGTATTGCTGAAAATAATTTTTCCTTCAAAAATTCTGGCTGGTAATATTTTTTTGCAAAGTATTACAAAGTATTTCTGGTATTAAAACCTTTTTTTGCACCAGTTTGGGTGTTAACTATTTTCCCATAGCTGGGACCCTAACATGTGAGACCACCCCGGGTCAGGGTGGACCTGAGAACACCAGCAATTAAGAGGTGCTTCCGCGCTTCTCAAAACCTTCTGATCTGAGGTCTTGCTGTTGGACGTAGTTTATCGTCTTACCCAGGACGCGGATATAGCTTAACGTCATACCCAGGACGATATATATATATATATATATATATATATATATATATATATATATATATATATATATCCTTAATTTTTGGCAGTAATTGTTCTTTCAAATATTTTATTGAAAAAGAATAGATATTTTATGTCTATTAAATGTATTGATTATTTTTCATATTACGCGTTTCGCAAATTTGCTATTCTTGATGTATAAAATATAATTGTCAAAATTCATACTGTGTTCAATTTTTTCAGTGTCGTAATTATTTGGTACAGCAATTATTTACACTATTAACATGTTTCTGACTATTGTCCTCATCTTTGTTGCAATATTTACGACGCTTCGGCCGTTGTAAACTCTAGCCTTCTTCAGGATCTGTTTATATTTCTGAGATGAATTATAATTATTTACACTAATTGCATTGTTCAGACTGTTGTCCTTAACTGCGTTGCCATAGTCACGACGTTTCGTTATACGCTCCGGTTTTCTTCCGGATATGTCCATATTTCTGAGATGAGGTATTGTAATTATTTAAACTATTTTCATTGTTTGTACAGTTGTCCTCAACTTTGTTGCCATATTCACGACGTTTCGGCCATTAAAAGCTCAAGCCTTCTTCAGGATCTGTATATATATATTTCTGAGATGTGGTATTGTAATTATTTACACTATTTATATTGTTCGGACTGTTGTCCTCATCTTTGTTGCCATATTTACGAGGTTTCGGCCGTTGTACGCTCCGCCCTTCTTCAGGATCTGTCTATATTTCTGCGATGAGGTATTGTAATTATTTAAACTATTTACATTGTTCGGACTGTTGTCCTCATCTTTTATTGACATATTCACGACGTTTCAGCTGTTGTACGCTCCGGCCTTCTTTAGGTGATTGGAATTTTGAATTGAACCATTTATTTTGTCCCCCGAGGTAGACTGTTCTAGTTTCACGAGCCATGCCTCTTCCAGACGTCTCAGTTATCTCTCTTTAACTCAACTCGACAAATTTTTGTTCACCTCTGCTGTAGCCAGGTATTGAACTCAACTCTTTTGGTCACATAGCCCGGTGGATTAAACTTTGGTTGAATCCAGTGACGTGACCCAAATATTTATGAGTTCAATACCTTGGATTTCAATGGTTTCTTTAATTTGTTTGTTCTGTTGTTCCTCTTCGATCAAGTGGTATACCACTCGGAATGACCTACTTTAAAGACCGCATCCGCTAACCATAAGACAGAACCACTTGGGATCGAGAAAACAAATCACTCATTCCTTCTTCTATGTGGATATTCCCATCATAGTGTCATATAAGTAGACTGGTATGTTTTTGCTGTAACGTTCTGAGCTGGCGGAACTGAAGAATTGAGCTTCAATGAATATGTTCCATATATATAGCGATAAGGTAAGCAATAGAGTCTGCAGAAAATATGCAGCAGAATGAAGAATAATTCGAGAGAAAATCATGTTTACTGTTACCATTTTTTCTTCGTTGAGTCTTGTGAGATCTGGTAAAGAGAGGGACTTTTCCATCTGCAAAAATCACAAAAATAAGGGGTACATAAAATATGAAGAAAAAATTTAAGGCAAAACTAGAAGATTTCTTCAATAAAAACGGTAAGTAAAAATAAAATACTTAAAAATACACTCTATGATTTATCAGGAAGCGTTTTATGGATTTTTTTTCTCTATAAAGCATGAAAATGCATGTAGGAATACAAAGGGCGATTGCCTCCCACTGTGTAAGAGGAATTCACAAAATGTCACGTAACGGCCATTCAGTTCGTACAGTGATAAACACCAGTTGCTATATAGACAGCAGGGAAGCAAGACATGACTTTCCACGGCAGCTAACAGAGGAGAGGAAATCATATGCTCTTACGAGTTACATAAAGGACACCACCGATCTGCCCGTCTTCCCTACGGGAAATATTACAAGTAAGACCGTCTCGCTTTTCGACCATTTCACACTGCTTGTTGTATTTGTTTGTTATACATTTTCTCTGCGGGACAAATTAGTGAAAAGTATCTATATATTGTTATAAAAAAACATCTCTGTGAATAATTCGTGTTTGCCATTCCTTTCTTTCAGTTATTCTTTTCCATCCTTTTAGACTTTTCGATTTTACTATAGGACTCATGGTTTGTTTTTACTAATCCTGTTAAGGATAAGTGCAAAAGTATCCCCACTCCACGAAGACAAATCGTACAGATGCATGCTGGGATTTCCACCTAACCAATAAGATAGAACACTTCTCGATCTCATTCAAAATATTTTGGTTCTCTCTTTTCTTGAAAAGAGAAAGTTATCCGACATTTGTATCCCTTTTGTCGTTTAACACCATTCTTTCTTTGTGAACTTTTTGCTCTATTGCTGTTGTTTTGTCTACTTTTGTCATATATATATATATATATATATATATATATATATATATAACCGATAGGAAACGACAGTCCAGACACCACCACATATGAATCCATTACATTCACTTAAGTGCTAATACCCTTGTTATGAACCTTCTTCTCCCCCAGCTATGGGTAAATAGTAGGACAGAACGGGTTCTATAGCCTTGGATACCGCAGAAAGAAATGGCAACCTACTGCGGGAAAAAATCTGCTTCGTCAGTCATGAATCGAAAGATACATGATCGCCTAAGCGTGTATAACGCATGGCACATGACTGAATCGGAGAGCCGAGTTCGAATTCCATTCGAATCCATTACATTCATTTACGTGCTAATACCCTTGGGAAAGGTATGAATTCTCCTCTCCATCCAACTATGGACAAATAGCAGGACAGGCAGGGTTCTATAGCCTTGGATGGCAACTGGTCTAGGAGAAGGAAAACTCTAAAATCAATGCGGTGGGTCATTTAGGGACCTTATGGCACTTAATGCTCCAGGTCTCTGTATTCGGCCCTTCAAAAAGTGTAATTGGTTCTGCACAAAGCCTTCACCACTATAATCAAATCATATGTGCTGGTGTCTGGACTGTCAGTTCCTAGGAACTGAGTTGCTTGACCCTCATACGACGGGAGAGATCACCATCTATCTATCTATCTATCTATCTATCTATATATATATATATATATATATATATATATATATATATATATAGTGTATATGTATGTGAAATTGTGTGTATATGGATATAGATGAATGTGTGTATGTGTGGATATGTGAATATATTTTTATACATTTTATATATGTGTGTTAATGTGTGTAGATATGTATGTGTGTGTATAAAAAAAATTCAAATTGTGTGTATTCACATGTGTTTTGAACATAGAAATATAGGTCCTTGCTGGATTAGACAATCGTTATATTTATCATCATATATTTATATTTGATTTGTAACCTGTAGTCGATATTTTGTCAAATTTTCTCGATTACAAAGCGGACCTTTAAGTAAACGCAATTTTACTTTCCTTCGTCCTATCTCTCTCCCCCACCTCCTCCTTCCCTCCCCTCCCTTTTTTTCTAACATCAAATTGTCTATGGTGTATATATGTCACCACGAAATGTATCTATGCATTAGACGTCCGTCGACATTCATTCTCTTCTCTTAATTAAAACCTTTCCCCCCCACATCTCCTAAAATTCTCTCTGTTAAGGTTCAATCTCCCTCCTCCTCATATTTACACTTTCTCTAAATTCTTTTTCCACTTCCGGAGTGGGGTTTTTCTGTTTTTTTTTTTGAATTTGTAGGTCTGATAAATTGGATCGTATTTACGATTCCAATGGAATAAATTATGACCATGGAATATTAGTGTTTATATGTTTTATTATATATTTATATATATATATATATATATATATATATATATATATTTTGTTTTCTTCATATTTGTCAGTTCTGTTTGTTGAATTTATTTCATGGAGTTAAATTTAATCATGACCAATTGCCCTATGCGATTAATCTAAACCGACGTACAAATAATTATTAACCTTGAGGTTCATTCAGATTAAAAACATTTTTTTCAAACATTTTCGTCGAATTAAATTGTCAGCCATTTCTTTGAACTACTTGTTTAAAAACCTATTAAGAATGAAATATTTTGATGCTAAAAGAATACCTGAGAAAGAGTTTCAGTCGATTCCATAGATACGCCATTTTCATTCAATACAGATGCTATAAAAAAAAGAGAAATCTTTAAAAAATAAAATAAAATATTGAAACTGGTCGAAAAAAAAAAAAAAATGAAATGGTGTCGAAACACCAAACAACTTTTTTTTTAGCTAATTTGAGATGGCGGGTGGGGCGCTGAATCTGAAAATGGCCTTACTTTTTTTTTCTTGGTCATTTTTTTTTTTTATTTATTACAGAAATATATCATTTTCTGGAAAAAGGTTTTTTTTTCATTTGTTTTCTGTATATAGTGATTTTTCCAAGCGTAGCTTAGATGTGGCACAAGGCCGAAATTATGGGGCACCCGGTAAGGAACGAACTCACAACTCAGTCGTAATTTTTTTTTTGAATTAACCATTACACAGCAAATAAATGTGTTTTTTTTTTAAAATAACTATTTTCCAATCACAAGGCCGAAGTATGGGGCACCCAGTGAGGATCGAACTCACTATTCAGTCGTAATTGTTCTAGGAAGACAAGCTCGATAACCATTACACAAACGAGGTGCCCAATCTCAATTTTTTAACTTTAGATGTGGCATTTATATTATTTTACTCAGGCACCCAGTGAGGATCGAACTCACTATTCAGTCGTAATTGTTCTAACGAGACAAGATCGCGAACCATTACACAGCCACGAGAATAATTTCTATATGAATAACTTAGATGTGGCACAAGGAAAAAAAATTATATGGGGGCACCCAGTGAGGATCGAACTCACTATTCAGTCGTAATTGTTCTAGGAAGACAAGCTCGATAACCATTACACCGCCTCGAGGTGCCCTTTCTTATGCATAACTTAGATGTGGCACAAGGCCGAAAGTATGGGGCACCCAGTGAGGATCGAACTCAGAACTCAGTCGTAATTGTTCTAGCGAGACAAGCTCGCTAACCATTATACAGCCACGAGGTTATGTTTTATTATGCATAACTTAGAAATATGGCACAGGGCCTAAAGTATGAGGCACCCAGTGAGGATCGAACTCACTATTCAGTCGTAATTGTTCTAGGATGACAATTTCGATAACCATTACACCGCTTCGAGGTGTCATTTCTTATGCGTAGCTTAGATGTGGCACAGGGCCGAAAGGGTGGAGTGTCCACTACTCAGTCGTAATTGATCTAGCGGTACCAGATTACTAACCATTACACCTCCTCAAGGTGCCTTTGTTGTCTGTATATATGATATTGACCGATGGCAATATTTCTCAAAATGAAATCGTAGAAACCTCTCAATTCGTATTTAAACCCACAAATATATTTGTCTCCTTATTAAAAAGCATCGGGGAAGTGATTTAAGTTGAGATGCCAGGTCAAGACCGATAACATTGCCGACCCTTAACACTTAACAGAAAACTCACATTGCACGAAATACGGCTATATGTTCTAATATTTACATTCGGACTAATGTATTCATCTTTGCTTCTATTATCACAGCCTCCAGTAACTCCCTATCTGTGTAAACTTATGAAACGTCGAACTGAATCTTTTATTTAATCTACGGGGATAGATTGCTCTCGTCCATATCAGATATTGATCGCCCTGTTAAAACTGAGTCTAAATTATAATACCCGGACAAGGGATTGAACTCACTATAGTATGCCACCAAGTACACTAACCAATGTTTTAACAGACTTGGCTACTGTCCTGTGGGACAACCATGAACCTAGCAAGTGGATCCTTTAAATCTAAAATCTTATAAAACTGTCTGCTGATAAAATTTTGCTGCTTTCACGATTGAATCATCATCGACGACGAATTTATTTTTACAAAATTCAGTCATGTCATGACAAACGGTGAGATAGAAGAAAAAATAGAATTTGTTGAATTGGTTGATTTGTTTTTTGTTTTACGGCATATCAACACCTCCATGGGTTATTTAATGCCGACAAGATTTTAGGATAGTTTCGTATGAATAGAATATGTATTCTTTGTAAGAAATCAATTTGGTTTGGTTTATTTTTTCAAAAGAACGGCATATCAACCTCAATGGGTTATTTAATGCCGACAAGATTTTTAGAATAGGTTCATTATGAAAAAATCAATGTATTCTTTATAAAAATCAGTTTGGTTGAAAAACAGTTTTTATTTTACGGATATCAACACCTCAATGGGTTATTTAATGTCGACAAGATTTTTTTCTATAAATTTTTTTTTCAAGAATAATATTGATATTTTTTTTAAAAAATATATTGCTTGTTTTTTTTTTCCTTTCAAAAAAATTGCCTGGTAATATATTTTTCAAAAATTATTAATTGGTAATATTTTTTTTCCTTCAAATATTCATTGCTTTAAAATATTTTTTTATAAAAATATATATAATATTAAAACCTATTTTTTTACATTTTGATAGTGTTTTGACCCCAGTTTGGGGCTAACTATTTCTCCATAGCTAGAACCCTAACAGGTGCTACCAGAATTTCTGGTCAGGTTTTTAAAAACACCAGCAATTCAGATGTGGTTCCACGCCCCTCAAAGACACCTGATCAGAAGCGTTGCTGTCGATGTAGTCTGTCGTCTTACCCGGGACGCGGATGCAGTTTGTCGTCTTACCCAGGGCGCGGATGTAGTTTGTCGTCATAAAAACGCGGATGCAAAATCGTCTATACCCAGGACACGGATATAGTTTGTCAAATTACCCAGGACGCGGAAATAGTTTGTCGTCTTACCCGGGACGCGGATGCAGTTTGTCGTCATACCAAGGACGGGGTGAATTGTGATAAGATGGAATCTTTCATTTAAAGAAAAAATTATTAGTCAAATGTTACTTACTGATGCTGATGTCTTCACTTCTGGATTGAAAAATAAAATAAAACCGAAAATGATATAAAAATTTATAGTAATATAAAGTGCAACGATATAATTAATTTACCTAACATATGTCAATATAATAAATAATAATAATAATTAATATCATATAATGAATATGTTTACAACATATATCCATATAATAAAACATATTAATATAATCTATATAATATAGATCAATACATAAAACCCAATGAAGAAAAATATACTGAAAAAACAAACAAAAATCCTAATATGCGATTATGCTGTTTTAATGTTTAATGTCCGCGTCGGACGTTTCTGTCTAATAGACCATCTTCAGGACATATTCATAAAACATAATTAACATAGACCATATACAATTCAACATGACGGTGAACACTAGACCTGGCTTCTTTAATATTTCCCCTTTTCTAGCAAGAATAATGCTCTACAAACGTACATATAAGTTTTAGATCAAAATAAAATTCTTTTCGTTTTTCATTCAAAATACTCAAATTTTAGGAATACGTTTTCACAACATCGCCCACGTGACGACGACGTGATCATATTTAAACGGAACGCTGATCTTATAAAAGATTTCAATTATCTGTTTGGATTGGTATTGCTTTTATGTCCATTGTCTTTTTCATGTTGAATTGTATATGGTCTATGTTAAATATGTTTTATGAATATGTCCTGAAGATGGTCTATTAGACCGAAACGTCCGACGTTGACATTAAACATTGAAACAGCATAATCGCATATTAGGATTTTTGTTTGTTTTTTCAGTATATTTTTCTTCATACTGTCGGATCTATATCCATATATTTGCTTACATAAAACCCAATATAAATATATATAAAATACATCTATATTAAAAACGCTAAGACCTCAATCGACATTTTCACTTGTGTCTGCATGATAAAATTTTAAAATTGTTCACATACATAGCCTCAGTGTTTTTTACTTCACACGTAAAAATTTAATTTTCAGATAAAAACAACGATTTTGTCTTAGAAAAAGGATGAACACAACGACTTTTGTCTGATAAAAAAAAAATCTAAACCCCGATGACGACATTGTACTAATGTCGAAAGTACTCGGAATAAAATGAATATGCATCAACATGGTAATTTTCTTTCTTTCTTTAATTAGGATACTAAGAAACTTGTCCGTAATTACGAGAAGATCCGATTAAAAATAAGTAAACAAAAGTTGTCTAAATTATTTAATGAGACATGACTTAATATACAGGGTGTCCATAAAGTTCGTGTGCACTTTAAAGAATTTTAATTTTATTTGTATTTGCGATAGAAATAAATTGTAAAAAGGATTAGAAAAAGTAAATCTATATTTTTTAAGGTTTTATTGAGTTTTTTATTTAAGTTTCCACATGTCCTCCATCATTAGCAATACAAAAGGTAATACGATTTTGCAGTTCACGGAAAACATTTTGTCAACTGATTTTGCAGTAATGCCTGAAATCACATTAGTTATTTTAGCTATATTTAAAAACTATAAACATTAAACTTTATAACATTTTTTTACAGATTATTTCTATCGCAAATACAAATAAAGTTATAAATTTTTAAAGTGCACACGAACTTTATGGACACCTCTATGTGTGTATATATATATATATATATATATATATTAAGACATTCTCTAAATAATTGTATACATATATATATATAGATATATTAAGAAATGTCGCATTAAATAAATATATATATATATATATATATATAAAATATATATATATATATATATATTACCAGACGTTTCATGGTTTAATTATATATATATTTATATATATATATATATATATATCTTTCGGTAAAAATATTTTAGGATGAAAAAATTTGATAGAGACTCAAAAAGTTCTTGTTCAGGATTATCGTAATCTCAAAAATGCTTTTCCTACATGTCCTTTTAAACCTGTCTCATCGAGAGTCCATTGAAGATTTTTTTTTAGCAGCAGGAACGCTGTGTTCTATTCGTAGAAGACAACGATCCTGTTTTTCCTCTCGATGGTTAGTTATTAACCGCGGATTTCGCCACGTGTGGGTATCCTGAAGTATATCTATCGTGGATAATGAGATCCTATTTTATTGAAAGAAAAGAAGAAAAGGCTCAATTGAATATACTTACATTCCACCAAAGCATTTATGGATTTCAATTTTTAGCTGACAAAAAAAGAAAAGAATCCAATATTAGATTGAGTAAAAAAAAATTACGCTGATATTTTAACCAATTAGATTTTCACGATCATTTTCAATGGCTTCTTACAATTGATAAATCTGGGAAAAATTGTAAATTTGTTTCGAAAAAAAAAAAGAAACATTTACAACGATTTAAAAATCTGGTTTTCATTTAATAAAATTTATTTTAAAGGATAATGGATAGCGGTTCGGATCAATAGGAATCGGAGAGCCGAGTTCGAATAAAGCCGAATCCATTACAAATTTTAAATGCTAATTTTTTTGTTATGGATCCTCTTCTTCTCCAATTTAAATGGGTAATGAATCCTCTTCTTCTCCCATAGATTTCATAAATAGTTAACAGACCGGGTTCTATATTACAACAAAGATACCGCAATGTTATGTATCGAAAGATTATATGATCGCGTATTTTTGTTATAACGTGTTTACATAATATATTCAACTATTTATATAAATTAATTGAATCATTCATACAAAAAAAACAAATATTGAGGTTCATAATAATTTTAAAAAAAGAATACATCTTTTCAATTAAAGTGTTTAAATATAATTCATTTATAAAACAACATAATGTAAATGATATGATCTTTTATTCATTTGAATAAGGGGTTATAAGGTTGATTTATATTTTATTTAAATTGTTTGTGAAGATGTTTTTTTTTTCGAAAAAAAATTTTTTTTTATTTATGAAAAAAATTTTTATGAATAAAATTCATAAATTTATAAAGATTAAAAGAATTTTTTTGAAAATATATATATATATATATATAATTGTTGAAGAAACTTGACTAATGCATGGAATAATAATACAACACAAAATGTACTTAGAACAAAATGTATTGAAACAAGAAAGTGTACACAATATTTACATATAGTCTTTTGTATATAAAAATAAAAGACCGTTCCTGGAGAATGTGTTGATTTAGTCGCAGTCGGGCAGAGTCTCTGGATTGAATCTCTTGATTTCCTCCTCTTTTCCCGGTACCAACCATATTTATATGGTCGGTATTCACTATGCAAATTAGGTGGATCCTACCACAGCATAATATATATAAGCGTGTAAGGTTTTTTGTTTATCAATTTGAAAAAGAAAAAATAAACTACCATTACGTTTTATTCAGTGATATATTCACCATTGACTGAAAAAAACAGGCAATTTTTGAAATCTTTTTAATAAAATTCTGCAGGTTTTGATGTGGAAAAGTTTTCGACGACCTATTGAAATCGTTTAGTGGCAATCAAAAAACTGTAATAACAGGTTGCTGAAAAAAAATTTTATATTTGGGATAATTAAAATTATATTAAATTTTTTTTTTTTTTTGCCTGTGTTATTCTTTCTGTCTGCGGGTCATATTGTATTCCTTAGGAGGACAATGTTTTTCCTTTTAATCCACGGTGTAAAAATTTTTGCCACTAAAAGTTTATTAATTTATAAACCCTAAATTTATTCTTAACTGTCACATATGACTATGGTAACATTCGTCATTACAATTAGCTCCCAAAACAGGAATTACTTATGACTCAACATATTAGTATTAAATAAAAATTATTATTCTTTTTTAACCTCTTCAAAGAAACATTCATAGCAATAAAAACAAATTACAGATATTAAAGAGAAGGAAATATACGTCTTCTGTCACGATGATTAGTAAATATTTTATTGCTATTATCATACATCGTTGTATAATTCGTATTTAAGGGGAAAAGATGACGGCATTACCTGAGGTCTTTTCTTTTTTAATCTGGTAATCTTACGTTTAGGCCACCTTTCCTTCTTTGCAGTATTCTGACAATAGAAAATAAATTTAATAGTGGTAATAATAATGCGAATTTATTAAAGCAAAAAAGACCTTTATACAAAAAAAAATAATATATCGTAATTAATTTAGGATTGGTTAAGTTCAGACTGATTAATTTAGCGACATATCAACACTTGGATCTCAAGTATAAGGCCTATAGAATAAAAATCTCGAATAATTTATAGGTATTTTGAGACATAATTGGAATTTAGACAAAACAATTTTACTAGGACCACAAAAAAAAAGATAGACATAGATATTAAAAGGAAATTTAGACTTGAATTTAATTAAGTTCAAAGAAGGTAGGAATCGTTAAATATTTAACACGAAATCAAAAATAGGTAATCAGAAGTCCGTTTTACTAGAATCCAAAGAGGTAGACGTAGTTCCAGTTAACACGAGAATAAATAGGTAGACATAAGTCCGTTTTACACTAGAGTCCAAAAAGTTAGACATCGTTCCGGTTAACACGAAATCTAAAATAGGTAAACAGAAGTCCGTTTTACACTAGGATCCAAAGAGGTAGACATCGTTCGGGTTAACACGAGACTAAACAGGTAGACATAAGTCCGTTTTACACTAGGGTCCAAAAAGGTAGACATCGTTCCGGTTAACACGAAATCAAAAATAGGTAATCAGAAGTCCGTTTTACACTAGGATCCAAAGAAGTAGACATTGTTCCGGTTAACACGAGAATAAATAGGTAGACATAAGTCCATTTTACACTATGGTCCAAAAAGTTAGACATCGTTCTGGTTAACACGAAATCAAAAATAGGTAATCAGAAGTCCGTTTTACACTAGAATACAAAGAGGTAGACATAGTTCCGGTTAACACGAGACTCCAAATATCTAGAGAGAAATAGGAAAAAATTGGATATATTTAGGGTTAACTGATGATATATAAATATAATCAAGATCCCGATTACACTTGAGAATTTTTCCTGATTTGACATTACAATCCAAAAGTAGTAAATAGCTCAAAAGGTCCTTATAAATCTAAGTTAGGTTTACTGAATTTCCAATCATCCACCGTAGCCTTTTTTTGATTAATTGATTTTTTTATCTATACAAATATTTCGCACATTGCAAGCCTCTCGTAATGCCATCGCTATTTCCACAGTAAAGTTTCTAACGCTCTACATTCGTTTGCTCCGCCAGTTCAGACCATTGCAGCTAATACTCGCCATGTCATTTACACAGGCCAGAATAATCCGCATTCCGTTCATTTTTATGAATAGGAATTAAGTTCTGTTAATTACATTATTTACATTGTTCGGACCGTTGTTCTCATCTGTGTTGCCATATTCACATTTCGGCTGTTGTACGCTCCGGCCTTCTTCAGGATCTGTCTATATTTCTGAGGTGAAGTATTGTAATTATTTACATTATTTATATTGTTCGGACTGTTGTCGTCATCTTTATTGTCATATTCATGACGTTTCGACTGTAATACTCTACGGCCTTATTCAGGATCTGCCTATATTTCTGCGATGAGGTATTGTAACTATTTACACTATTTACATTGTTCGGTCTGTTAACCTCATTTTTATTTCCATATTCATGACGTTTCGGCTGTTGTACACTCCAGCCTTCTTCAGGATCTGTCTATATTTCAGAGATGAGGTATTTTTAGTCATTATACTATTTACATTGTTCGGACTATTGTCGTCATCTTTATTGTCATATTAACGACGTTTTAGCTGTAGTAAGCTCCGGCCTTCTTCAGGATCTGTCTATATTTTTTAGATGAAGTATTATAATTATTTACATTTTTTATACTGTTCGGACTGTTGTCCTCATCTGTATTGTCATATTTACGACGTTTCGACCGTAGTACGCTCCAGCCTTCTTCAGGATCTATCTATATTTTTGAGATGAGGTATTGTAACTATTTACGCTATTTACATTGTTCGGTGGTAAACCGTTTTTACTTTCATATTCACGACGTTTCGGCTCTTGTACGCCTCAGCCTTCTTCAGGATCTGTCTATATTTTTTAGATGAGGTATTTTAACTATTTACACTATTTACATTGTTCGGACTGTTGTGCTCATCTTTATTGTCATATTCACGACGTTTCGGCTGTTGTACGCTCCGGCCTTCTTTAGGTGATTGGACTTTCGAACTGAACCCTTCATTTCGTTCACCGGGGTAGACTGTTCTAGTTCCACGTGCCATGCTTCTTCCGGGTGTCTCAGTTATCTCCCTTTAACTCAACTCTCCATGTTCTTGCTCACCGCTGCAGTAGCCAAGTATTGAACTCACAACTCTGTACTTCCGTCATGCTGACTTCGGAGTTTCGTCGTCACATAGATTGTGACTACTCTGGGCACCTTGGGGTGGTGTAATGGTTAGCAAACTTGTCTCGCTAGGACAATTACGACTGAGTCGTGAGATCGATCCTCATTGGGTGCCTCATACTTTCGGCCCTGTGCCACATCTGAGCTACGCTTGGAAAATCACTAGATTGTGACTAGTCTTCGGGGCAGAGTTTGACTATATTGTCTTAAAGGACTTACTATAAGCAAACCACTGAAAAATCAGCAATGTTGGCTTCGAAACCAGTCTCTCAAACCACATTTATGTATATATAGATTTTAACATTTCAAGAATTAAACATACACACTTACGTCATGAGATAAACATGATACGCCGACACAAAAAATGATATGAACATATCAATGCTACAAAATGAATGCTTAAGGTCTATACAATTAATGGAAAGAACATATTATTCACTTCCTCCAAACAACATTTCAGATGAAGATAAATAAATACCGAAATATGTGAAATTTATAATATATACGCACACACACACACACACACACACACACACACATATATATATATATGCTAGCAGTAGAGCCCGGCGTTGCCCTGGGATGTAACAGTAAGAGATTGATCAAGTATCGACCATCATAAAGACTGAAAAATAAAATTGACAAAGATTATTGTTTAAGGTTGACGGACACGCATGTCTTAATTAGTTTTTTTTCTTTTTTTCTTAACGAATTGGTCAAACCCAAACTCAAACAAAAACATTGTTTTCAATCGTTATGAGTCTACCGATTGAATAGAATTTTATTATAAACAATTGTCTTGTAAATGGAATTTTTAAAGCATTCTGAATGTAAAAATAAAGAAAAAAGTGTGCAAGACAATAAGAAACACTACCTACCAAAAAAAAAAGTGAATTTTTGTTGAAATCGGTTGAAAAATGTAGGAAACCCGATCCCATATATAAACGAACACACACACATACACAAACAACCAACCTGGGTTTTATAAGTATAACTCGATATTAATAAGTATAACTAGATATGAGTTGCCCCCCTTTCATTAATGCCTCTTAATCGTGTTTTCAAATTAATTTTGTGCAAAAACAATTGTGTTTTTCCAAATTTTGGCGCTTTTAGAACCACCGCAAGGTAATTTTACGTAGTCCTGTGAAGTTTTGTTGAAATTGGTTGAAAAGTGTAGGAAATCCGAACCAATATATAAACGTAACAGATACACACACACACACACACACAATCTGCGTTTTATAATAAGTAATATATATATATATATATATATATATATATATATATATGGGCACGTATTGAGTGTGGCACCTTTACCAAAGCCTTGTGAGTGAAATTGGATAGACGGAACCCTTACTAGCACGAAGTCACAAGTCACCGTAGCAGAGGGCTTGAATGTGCTGGCCTTGTTCTAATTGTTAATCATACAAGATAACAGGCTATTTCCCAGAGTGGTCGGCTCAGCAAAGCTGTATAAATCACAGGTGGGCTTTGTGGGTGTTGAATAAACACAAATGAGCAAGCGTTTGCAATAGGAATTGGCTAGGCGCCCAAGTAGACAGGTATCCTCGAATGCCAGTTATGCATATATATATATATATATATATATATATATATATATATATATATATTTTCAATCTGTTTGTCTGAATCATCTTCAAGAAGCGAGAGCAAGATCTAAAAGGTCAGCCAATCTAACAGTGATCTCATCTCACAATCCTCACACTTGCTCCATATGCAGCCTCCTTTGTAAATCACTAGCGGGTCTTAAGTGCCACTTAAGATTATCGCATAAACTTTCATAACTGAATCAATAAGCAGTCAGATCCTCATACGTCGAAACCGACGGGAGAATCCATTATTATATATATGTGGAGGGGAGTAAGAAATGGCACTAGGATCTCGTTCGAAAACTCCACAACGAAAGAGGTGATAGAATTTACGGTCCTCGGGATTTTTTTTTCCGTTTTGCTGGTGTCGGGTTGGGGATGTCTATCACAATAAACGAAATGTTTTGATAAAAATAAAAATGAGGGCGTTAGCCCGATATTAAATAATATTAACATTATTTCTCTCTCTCTCTCTCTCTCTCTCTCTCTCTCTTCTCTCTCTCTTTCTCGTGGATGTGTGGGTGGTGTAATAGACAGCGGTTTCGAATTGTAGTCAGGTTTATTACATTCCCCTCCGCACAAATAGTCCCAAGAAAGGTATGAATCCATGTTCACCCAGCTATGGGTCAAATAGTACTACTTGTATGTACAATAATCTTTGTTATTCTCAAAAATTCTTAATGTTATGTCCACTCGCAGAAAAAGAATTTCATAATCCAAAATATGTTTTGGCTTTAAATAAACCACAAAGGGTCGATGAGCCGTAAAAAAAGAAAATCAATGTGTGTGTGTGTGTGTGTGTGTGTGTTTGCGCATTTGTGTGTACGTCTGTATGCGCGTGCATGTGAATTCCTTTATGTATGTGTGCATATGTACGTGTGCTTCTTTTTATGTGCTTTTTTAGCGTATATCTGTTCCTGTATATGTATATGAGAGTATGTGAATGTGTACGTGTGTGTATGTGTCTATGTATATGTTATAAGTAAACAAATCAAGCCTAAAAGCTGTTTACCTTATTAAACAAAGTCCCGGAATTTCCCGTCACTTCCAGATGGTTTTTCAGTTCATTTTTTGATTGGTGAGGCCTTCCGTTTCGCCGACCGTATTTAGGGGCAGTAATCCAAAATCGGAGTGATTTGGCAAGCCGAACATTCTTCTGCAAACGCATTTTCTTCTGATGGTTTCTTTGTTCAGTTTGAGGAAAGGAATTAATTCCGACGTACGAATCTAAAAGGCAGAGAATTAATTCTCACACATGAATCTAAAACGCAGACTATAAATTCTCATACAAGAATCTAAGCAGCAGACGATAAATTTTCATCCACTGATCTAAAAGCAGACTGAATTGTCACCCACAAATCTAAGTTGCAGGGGATACATTCTCACACATGAATCAAAAACGCAGACTATAAATTTTCATCCACTGATCTAAAAGCAGACTATGAATTCTCACCAACAAATCTAAGATGAAGACGATACATTCTCACACAGAAATCTAAAAGGCAGACGATAAATTCTCATCCACAAATCTAAGCTGCAGACGATAAAGTTTCACCCACTAATCTAAAAGCAGACTATGAATTGTCACCCACAAATCTGAAAGTAGACGATAAATTCTCACAGGCCAATCTGGATTGACGTGTGAGAATTTATTTAACGGCATATAACTACTGTATCTATTGTTAGTTATGACATAATCAAAGTTATTCGTATACTATTTGGTTTTAAAGAATAGCAGATTTGTTAAATTAATTTCGAGCAGAAACATTTCATCGACCAGACGCCTCTATTGCCTGAGATAAGAACACTTTATGATCAATATATTTTCATGTATATATATATATTAACGTTCTAGGATTAAATTTACTTTAAATTGCGTGAACGCTGGAAAAGAACTTCCAAGTCAAAAAAAAGGAAAAAATTCCGATAGAAAAGATAAGAGATTTCTTCAAAAATAACCTGGAAAAGTTTAAAGCCTAATATGATGGAATAATACAATTTAACTTGAATGGGAAGTAGGGACATTAAAAAAAAGCTTCAAGCTGCGACATAAAATAATAGGCTCTTCGGGCTTAATACAATGGTATGAATCAATGGTGGACGAGAGGCCGGAGCCTTGGAAAAAATAGAAAAACTGAAAAAGGCTAACAGAACATAACTGCGTAATCAGTTAAATTTTTGTATAATTTACTGACCTGTTAACAGAGGTGGAGGCATGGTTGAGTAATGGATAAAGGTGCCGGAGAGCCGAGTTCGAATACCAGCTGAGTTCATTTCATTCATATACTAAAAGGTAAGAATCCATCTCTTTCTTTCAGCTATGGATAAATAGGACAGACAGTGATGGTTGCTAACCGCTTTGCCCGGCCTCTTTGGGCAAAGACTAGAAGGTAACTTCAAAAAAAGAAACGAACTGGCCCCCTATTTCGATCCGTAACACAAAATCATGGACTCTTCGGACTTAATAAAATGGTGCGGACAAACTCAAAACTCGGACACTCTGTGGACTTCTTTGGTTTCAAATCACTAGGTGTATCACCTACGATACTTTAGACAACGACGTTTATTGAATTGCTGTAGTCTCAACTTTATGCATAAAATAATCGCTTATGATGATGAACGGCTGTTGCCTCGATGAGGCTCTTTGCCTTAAACGTCTATTGGGTCTCATATTCACTCCACATCTCAAGTGGAACTCGTATATATGATCCATCGCTAAAGATGTATGCGAAAATGGCTCTTCCTGCCATGGTATATCTTTACAAAATCTAGATCAAGTCAAAGCACGAACTACTGCTGTCATACCTGGGATGTAGCTGTCCAATCCTCACTTTCCACTTGATAGAGTTCAAAACCATCTACACGGCCTTGTGGCTGGCAATACGGAACAACTCGAGGGACAGTCAAATCAGAACTGACCTCCTTGTTCCCAGCCGTGATTGTTAATATTCACCCGCAACTAGAAATCATCAATGTCCGGTTTTGCTTCACTTGACCTCAAATGTTCCTCTTTAGTCAAGTGGATGCCGCCTAGATGACCCGACATCAAAGAGCCATCCTCCGACCATAAAACAGGAACATTTGAGACCAAGATAAAATCACACCTTCCTATTTTATATGGGTATCCCAATCATGCACTATTTTTCTGTAAGTATCTCGATTCACTCTGGGCTTCATTTTAAGATTTTCCACTCTACAACCTCTTTCCCACAGACGAAACATCACAAGCTTCTCACAACACTATCGCTATTTCCATGGCAAATGTTCGGAGAAGCCACATTCCTTAGTTCCACCAGTTCAAACTTTTACAAATAAGCATCTCTCTATTTTATCGCTTTTTTCATAGCAAATGTTCAGACGAGCTACATTCCTTAGTTCCACCAGCTCAGACCTTTACAACTAAGCCTCTCTCTACTCTATCGCTATTTCCATGGCAAATGTTCGGACGAGCTACATTCCTTAGTTCCACCAGTTCAGACCTTTACAGCTAAGCCTCTCTCTAGTCTATCGCTATTTCCATGGCAAATGTCCAGACGAGCTACATTCCTTAGTTTCACCAGTTCAGACCTTTACAGCTAAGCCTCTCTCTACCGCTATTTCCATGACAAATTTTCAGAAGAGTTGCATTCCATAGTTCCAACAGTTTGAACTAGTGACTCGTCATTTTGACGAAGGAAATTAAAAGCGATTGTTGTTACATCAGTGTATCAAGGGAGTTTCTGTCTTACTGCATACTGGAGCGCGAATTGATGCCTTACGAAGTTGAATTTATGCTGGAGTCCATTTGAAAATTGAATAAAAGCGTTGCTGTGAACGGAATAAGAGTTTATAGTAGTTCCAGTAATCTGTAGAAGTTCGAACTGCTTCAGTGTGCAGTATAGTTCTTGTTCTGTGTTATGAGGGAGAATTCACGAGCTGAATTCCACCACTTTTTGATCCTTTCTCCCAAAGCAAGGCGATAACGAGACTAAAAAGCAATGCCTTAATGAGAACGAAGAAATCTGAAAAAAACTTCACCGAGGAGAAAGGAAAATAAAAGAACAGGTTTCATGGAGACGGAATATGACAATAAACTATAAATTAGAAGTCAAACAACCAAGGTACTAGAATCATCCCCATTCCTTTCGTATTCCATTAGTAAGGAGGAAGTACCATTCGTACTGCTTCCCCCCAAGAACCGCTACTTTATGCAACAGAATCCCGAGAGGATGCTTTCCGATCACTGCAAACTTAATTTCGTCTCGGGTTAACCGTTATCTTTCCTATCTATCCTCATAAACTGCACTTCTTTTTTATGCTCATTCAACAACGTCATTCAACAACCCTCTACCTTGAGTGGCTCTTGGGCCTTATACTAGGCGAAAATTATTAAAACAAAAAGTATTATATAATATTTTCCTGGGACTTACAGTGATGACCAAGAGGAGTTCCGGTTTCTTCGCCCCAAATATCGGATTCCTGTCGGAAACTGAGGCGCTGATCTTCTTTCATCTGACAAATGGGACCTGTAGCGCGTACCAAAGACTGCACAGGGATCGCTTCCTTCCTCTCGAAGCCGGTTGACAGCATACTACCTTCGGAGACCGATTCCATCCTTTCTGATAAATAATATTACAATTTGAAGATAATTATTATGACTGGGAAAAATCCACTGGACAATTATATTACAAGTTTTATCGGACGACTGGACGTCCCCTTTGTCTTGCTGATCTATTAGCCGATTCATTCTACGGGCTTATTCAGGAATATAATTATAAAGCGAGATTTTTAAGAACAATAATAGCATATTTGGCTGTTGGTTGAAAATATTATTTTCAAGGAGACAAATTTTCATAAGACTTAAGACTTAAGGACTCCCACACTCCTGAACAAGTCGAAGGCCCAATCAAGAGCCCTCCACAGGTTAGGGAAATTTGTGCAGTCAGCTAAAATATCAAAAAATTACCTAAAATTAAAATATGTAAGTAACTAGCTTCAAAGCCGCACTATCTTTGAAAATGTCCTCTCACATTGGACTTGAGTAACTGATAGTGTACAGATAACTTTATAAAGTAATTTTTTTATTACTAAAAGATACACAACGTGGTGTAGTCACTGGTCAGTTGGTGGAAAGCTACGTGGGGTGACCCGTCATTTGTTTACATTGTTATAAATAAATGTGAAATATGCGGGTAGATCAAGGGTGCATTAAAAAAAAACTGACATACTGCGCGAAGACACGATATTTGAGAAAATGATGAAACTGACATAACACAAAAATAATGGGTTTCAAAGCTCCAGATCATAATGATAAAGAAATTCGCTCTGAGAAGAATTTGAAATCATATATGTTGCTATATATAAGAATTGGACCCAGAAGCAATTACTGGCGGATTCAAACAATCTAATAAACACAAACGATTGCTCATTATATATTGGACTGCATGTTCACGTCGGTGCGCACTAAAAAAAAGCTGGGAAAAGCCCGTTGCACGTTCACAAAAAAACAAAACGTGAAAAAACAGCAACTCGAGAAATGATGTCGAATTCGGGGCATCGCTTGCTGGGTCTGGGTGGGGATATTTAGGTGGCATTTGAGCAAAACCGCTGCCATATTTATCTAACAGTTCAACACCTCCCTCCTACCAACCACCTGCCCATCTGCTCATCGCGACAAAATCACAGCATCTTTTTATAGCCTGTTTTTTTTTTTCCAAAGAAAATTAATGACAACTTCTCTCATGACTTCCTTATCTCTTTTTCTTTTTATGTTTTTTTTTTTCCTCTACCCCTTCGATATCAATATATAACTTCCGTTAAGCGTTTAAATGTGTGAATGTCTGGACCTCCTACAATAATTTTAAGTATAAAAGAATAGCAATTTAGTGCCACCACGAATTTAAATTACTAACAAACATCAAATTAAATTCTTTGTAGATAGTTTAGACATTCAAATTTATATCAAACATTATAATCTTTATGAACCCCCAAAATAACACTTTCATAGTAAAACAAAATGACAGCGTCTTTTTCTAGCCTGTTTTTTTTTTCAAAGAAAATTAGTGACACCTTCTCTCATGACTTCCTTCTCTCTTTTTCTTTTTATGGTTTTTTCTCCTCTACCCCTTCGATATCAATATATAACTTCCGTTAAGTTAACCGTTTAAATGTGACAATGTCTGGACCTCCTCAAGTAATTTTAAGTATGAAAGAATAGAAATTTTAAATTACATCTAACTCACTCATGTCTTCTCTCCCACCCCCTCACTTCCTCACTTCGTTAATTTACATATGCTTAATACGGCCCGTCAAAAATGTGTAAATTTCTTTTCATTTTTCGTTTCAGCTTTTGGAAGTAAAGTCTGATGATCCGCAGTCCTTTAAAAGGGCTCTGGTGAAATAATTTATTACATGAAACCTTAAAATGGTCTGTTTTTATTTAAATTATTTGCTCTAGATTTACATTGAGCTTTCTGGATTTTATCCTCCTTTGGGACTACCCATACAGATTACCTAGTTTTTCATAAACTAACAATATATATATATATATATATATATATATATATATATATATATATATAATAATTAGTTGGTAACATCCTGTCGGGTCACACAATCTGCTTCTTAAAATTGTAAAAAACAATGAGGTGACTGTGGGATTATCTGAAAATAATCTTATAAATTGATAACTGATATATAATAGCTAAAAATATAATTAATACCATCCCTGTAAGTTCTTTGGGGGCTGAAAGAGGGTTTTCTGGGATGAACATAATTTATTCTGAAAAAAAGAAATCATTTTCAAGTCAAAAGTGTAGCAAATCTTCTCGTCATAAATTTGGTTTTAGTCTTCTATTGGATCTTTGGGACTGCAGTGATTCAGTTCAAATGTGGCTCAGAAACCGTAGCACAGCTGCTGACACTAGAGTCAAAAAGCATCATACTTCTGAATAGAAATATAATGAGAACAGAATTTCAATACGAAAAGCACTTAATAAATAAATGTTTTGGTTTTTCTTTATTAAATTATCAAAATAGTTTAATCAACGTTAATGCTATAAAGTGATTTGTTTCCGTTCTCAGATTGAAAAGAAAATAAACAGAATAAAGGTTACCTGCCTTTATAGAACCGGTTCCTGGAAATTTGGAATGCCATTATTATGTAATGAATATGCATACACCTGGTTCTCCCTCACAGTAATATGATTGGCTGGTGTCAGCCATAAATACAGATTGTGGGGGTACTTGGGGACGCCTATTGACTATGCCTATTGCCTACCTCTAAGACGAGGACCAGTCCATTACGGTTACCTGCTAGATTGTCCTACTCGTTTACAGTAGTCCAAAACCACTTTGCTACTTCGAACAAATATATCCCTTTCCGGGACATATCACATTATTGGGATAAATCACTACTCCTGTTAAAAAAACGGGGAGTAGTGTGAAGCGGACGATAGGTGTCTCTATCAACTCCTATTGTAGATAAAAAATGTACAGATAGATTGAATTATAATAACTTACTAGAACTTACCATCTGCAGACAAAACCTGTTGGTAGTCATCAAAGTTAGCCTTCGTAAGATTCTCATCTTCAGATGTATTCTCCTCTTTTTGACTGCTGAATGAAGATAACAATTATAATCAAGAAAAAATATTTGTAGGCTTTTTTTTTTCATTCATCTTGAACTCAATATCTGTCTATATTTCTGAGATGAGGTACCGTAATTATTTACATTGTTCGGGCTGTTGTCCTCATCTTTATTACCATATTCACGGCGTTTCGGCCATTGTACGCTCCGGTGATTGGAATTTCGAACAATCTACCCCGGTTGACGCAATAAAGATTTTCAGTTCGAAATTCCAATCACCTGAAGAAAGCCGGAGCGCACAACGACCGAAACGTCGTGAATATAGCAATAGAAACGAAGACAACAGTCCGAACAATGTAAATAATGTAAATAATCTAGAACTCAATATATTATTTACTACAAAAAGTTATTTTTGTGACGTACGGTGGCTGTTAATAATTAAATATAACTCAAGACTTCAATGTTAAAATGAAATAATATTTAAAACCGAGACCCTCTTAACGTCCATAAAATTTGAATTTGTTCTCAAATCAATAAATTCCTTGTTTGTTAGTCATATTCACAAATTTTTCTTCTCTACGTGAAAATGGGTTTTAATCAGTCTTTTTGCCAATTTCCCTCATTGTCCAATGAATTTGTGTTTACTATCATTTTTTACTTTTCTCCATTCATTTTCTTTTGTATCGTATGATAGCGTTAACATATATTTTTAAAAATTCTTTCATAGCTGGAAAGTAAGGATTGGGCAGCTAGAACCCAGCACGTGAATTAGACATTTTACGAGATTATACGAGATTTGCAAGTCAGCCATTACGACAAATTCAGTAACAAGAACGTGGAAGAAATTCATCGACGCGGGCTGTATCAGAGAAGAACTGTTTTAAGCTCCGCAAAATAAGGTCTTAGTATCAAACATATTCGAAAATTATAAGTATACCATAAAGATAATTGTTACCAGAAAATGGCACATTCAGAAACATTGAGATGATATGATCTAATTTTATTTTCCATGATGAATTTGTTCTCAAATCAACAAATTCCTTCTGTTTGTTAGGCATATTCACAAATGTTTCTTCTCTATGTGAAAATGGGTTTACAAATTCTTTTTGCCAATTTCCCCATTGTAAAAATGAATTTGTGATTACTATCATTTTCTAATTTTTCTCTTGTTCATTTTCTTTTCTATCGTGTGATAGAAAATGCAGTTTTCAAATATTAAAAAAAAACAGAATTTTCAGAAAGAACAAATAAAACACAACTTTTTAGAATACAAATGTCTATTGAAAATGGATTATCAAAAATCATTTGGATCTAAACCACTGGTTTCGTTTCGTTTTGTTGTTTTATTTTACGGCTTATCAAATACTCATGGGTCATAATAAAGCCAAGACCCTCTTAACTTGCATAAAATTTAATTTGTATTTTTTGTACACAATCATATGTTATCAGCTTTTTATTTAATTATTTATAATTAAATATAACTCAAGACTTCAATATTAAAATAAAACAGTATTTAATTACAACCGCAAATAAATACTTAACAAGAACAAATAAGTAAAAAGTGAATACCTTGTTAGGAGCGGGGCGATATCGTTAGTAATAAAATAAAATAACTCAGTATTTTTGCGTAGTCTTTCTATTCACTATACTTTAGATGTTTTATCACCCAAAATAAAACATTGACTTAAATGCCTTAACTTGTTTTTTGGCACTCAAAGATCTTTGTTAGGTTACTATCATACTGTAGCGATATTGTTTCTTGTTTATTTCCGACGGGATCATCAATTATGCAGATAACGGGTGTTTATGAACGTCGGTGATCACCAGATATGTAGCGATATGGTCGTACGACGAACGTCGGGTTTGCCAAATATGTAGTGATAGGGGTTACCAATATTGTTGTGATAGTGTTAAAGATATTTAACTTTGGCTAGGAAAGGTGGGATTAAGGACAATGCGTGGACGCAATGCAATTTATATTTGACGTTGTTGCGGACTGGTGATTGTGTTTAAATTGATCAGAAGGAATTTCGAGGCCGTGTTCTACAACATTCGTCCACAACAATTATTTAGAACAAATACTTGGAACAAATCATGCAAATAAAGTTAAAAACAAGACAAAAGTTGAATGCATAACAATAAAATTAATTTATATACAATTTAAATACTGTGGGTTTAAGATTTGATGGATAAATGAGGATTAGTGTATTTATTGTGTATTGTGTTATTGTGAATGTTTAGTTTTGCGTTTAGGTATTGATTAGATTTGTTCACAGAATTAAAAATTTGTTTTGATCAACGTACAAAAATGTTCGGTGTTGAAATTGAATCGTTAGTGTATGTACGTAAGTGTGTTTATACAAATATTCAAAATTGTTCAGAGTTGCGTTTTTATCTGCTTGAGAAAAATAGATTGTTAGTTACTGATTACTTGTTATGTAGTGAGAAATATCACTTTGAAAGTATAGTAAGTGAAGTTTTGAGGAATGTTCTAGAGAGATAAAGTTTTGAAGGTTTGAATCAGAGAATATTTTTGCGCGGCAAAGTCAGAGTTTTTGACTGGCGTGGAGTTGATGGGCATCTCTTAGGTTTGGAGGTCTGACTGGTGAATTGGACTGAAATTCGTCCTTTTATTTAGTTTGGGAAACCATTTATTTTCTTCCCAGTGGCCTGGCGGGAAAACAGATTTTGACCATGGATACACATTCTAGGGTTTTTCTCGACCAATAACAAGCCGAGTTTCACAATGTGTGGTGTTGATTGGTTTTTATATTAATTCTTTATAGAAGAGTCTATTTTAACGGGGTGAGGTGGACAAACATTGACGATTCTATAACGTAAATAACACATAGTATAAAAAATACAAAACTGAACGGAATGATTTAAAACATAACAGTTGAATTTATTAATGTTTGATATACATGCATACGAACTGAAAAGGTAGGACAGAGTCGTGTCCCTTTGATTAGTTTATTTATTTTACGTGAGTTCATATTAAGAAAGTTTGGAATTGTGAGTTGTAAAGTTGGAAAAAAGTTCAGTAGAGATTTCAGATTTTGTACTTGCGCGGATATATTGGTAATTGTCTTTAACGTCTGGCCAGCAATGACTAAGACGGGAGTTCTTGAAGGTTACATTTTGGCACTTGGTAGCAGGAAATGAGACGTACGAGAGAGATGAATGAAAAGAAAATTCCTCAGAGAGTTCACACGTGTTCTGCTTATATAATGGTCATGTGGTTCGCAGCATATGAGCGGGAAAACAGATTTGTCGCGTGCAGGCGGTTTGATTGGTCGGAACTGACCAATCAGCAAGCTAGATTGGAGGTGATTGACCAATGAATACCTGTTGATATTTGTATGAAAGTAGGATGTTACTTACCAGATAGGAAGAGTGCATTTCCTAAAAAGAGGTAAGGCTGGTTTGTTGTGGAAGATCCCACTTTAGTGCCCTACTGTAATCTGAAAATATTTTATTTGTGATGTAACTAATTCCATTGATTAAAAAAGATTCCAATAGATTTCCTATGTAACAGCACTGCGATCTAGTGTCAGGTAAAGCCAAGGTTTTGTAGCGAGTAACAAAAATGATTTTTGTGACGTATGGTGGCCGTTAATAATTGAGTATAACCCAAGACTTCAATGTTAAAATAAAACAGTATTTAATTACACCCGCAAATAAATACTTAACAAGAACAAAGAAGGAAAAGTCAACTAAAGATAAATAAGCATTTCAGTGAATACATTGTTAGTAGCGTGTTTCGGCTTAACGTCCAGTAAATCCTAAATCAAAATCAAAATCATCGACTCACAATAATTCACACTAATTCGACTGGATAGTTTCACTCAATAGTCACTTTTCAAATCTCTGAAAATAAGAACTTCCTCCTTACCAATGGAATACGAAAGGAATGTGGATTGTTCGCCTCTGTGTATATGTCATGGCGGGCCTTAGCTGTAAATTTCTGAACCGGTGGAACTAAGGAATGTAGCTCCTTAAAACATTTACCATTGAAATAGGGATAGAGTAGAGCTAAGTCTGATAAAGGGCTGCAAATATTGTGCTCCCAGAGCGTTCAAGCTCTATATCAATGTTTCTCGGCCATTTTTTCTTCAGGGCTGACTATGAAGGAGTGTGCGGCGCGCAAGGGGACTATGTTGAAAAATAAACCACTTTAAGTCAATTCATTGAGATATTTGGTTAGCTGATGAACTTTTTTTTGATCCTCGTAGAATAACTAGAACTCCGGGGCGTACTTTAACTTTTAATAAGGAAAAATTAATCAGGGAATTTGATTGGTTTGGTTTGGTTTATTTTGTTTTACGGCATATCAACATCTCAATGGGTTATCTAATGCCGACAAGATTTTTAGGATAGATTCGTATGAATAGAATATGTATTCTTTGTAAGAAATCAGTTTAGTTTGGTTTATTTTGTTTTACGGCATATCAACACCTCAATGGGTCATTTAATGCCGACAAGATTGTTAGGATAGGTTCGTATAAACAGAATATGTATTCTTTGTAAGAAATCAGTTTAGTTTAGTTTATTTTGTTTTGCGGCATATCAACTTGAATGGGTTATTTAATGCCGACATCAATTTTTACTATTTTAATTTTTTTTGAAAAATGTATTGTTGGTAATACAGAAAAAAATTGGTTTGTTGGTATTTTTTTTTTCAAAAATTTATTGTTGGTAATATTTTTTCAAAATTGACAAACTTTTGGTGATAAAAAGAAAAACAGTAGAATCTGATATTTTTTTTCTATTTTTATACTTTCATAGTGTTTTGATCCCTTTTGCGGGTGTTAACTATTTACCCATAGCTGGGTCCCTAACAGGTGTCAGGGTGTTTCTGGGAACACCAGCAAATAAGAGGTGGTTTCATGCTCCTGAAAACCTCCTGATCAGAAGCTTTGCTCTTGGATGGAGTTTATCGTCATACCAAGGACGCAGGTGTAGTTTATCATCATACTCAGGACTCGGATGTAGTTTATCGTCTTACCCAGGAATCGGATGTAGTTTATCGTCTTACCCAAGACGGAGGGAACTTGAAAATAAGAAAATAATAAAGAAGTTTCTTGAAATAGGCTTTTTTTAAGACTATATTTTATATTTAAATCTGTGTGAAACCTGTGCTTGATGTTCTTTGGCAAAGAAGAAAATTAATTTTAATGGCTGTCATCTTTGGTTTATCATTTTCAAATATTCGCGGTACAGTTTTTATTTAAAGGGATTTATAAATACTCTGCGAGAAGCCGAAAATGGCTGATTTAAATCATTAAAAAAATATTAATAAAAAGTGGATGAATTATATATATTATATTATAAAAGATTAATTAATTATCAAATTATTTAAAAGATAAAATGATTTAAAAATAGACATCATCATCTTTTAAACATTTTCAGCCGAGACTGATTTCACCATTTTTTGATTGGTGTAGTTCATAATCTTGTCAAGTATGTTTTGAATTCTTGAAAACTAGGGCTATCAAGGGTTTAGAAAATCGTGACCATCACTAAATGGATTTGCCAACTCAGAGAGACACATTGACCTCATCTAAGAGCAGGTTTGAATTCAGAATTTATCTTCTATAGACCAGTTGCTATCCAAGGCTTTAGAACCCAGTCTGTCCTGCTAAATTTACCCATAGCTGGAGGAGAAGAGGATTCATATTTTTTGTCTAAAAATTTGCCATGTAGATGAATGTAATGGATTCGACTGGAATTCGAACTGGATTAATCTTGATTCCTCAATCCATCCCGCTATCCATTACATCCACCGTTAGACATTTTTGAATTTAAAGTTTTTTTTTTTTTTAAATATAAAAAATAATTCATAAATTCTGTTAACTTGTGGCCCACCTTATTATATTTCAGGAAAATTATACGTAAGGTTTCTAAACGAAACGCTGGATTGGTTTATCGATTGTGGAAGAGGTATTGCAAGTTGGAATTAAATAATATTATATATATATATACAAATATCTGAATTCTGCCGAGGTTGGACTTAATCAGAACTTAAAACCTCCAGCCCAGCTATTTTAAATATATATTATTTTATTTATCTGATCTGGCTCTTATCAAAACAAAGAATAAAAAATTTTGAATACCGGAAAAGAGCTACTTTTTTAATTCTGGGGGATTACGAGGTTAAACCATTCAAATTATGGTTCAAAAAAAAAGGAATCTTTAAAGAATTATGATCATCAATGTCTTGGAGAGACAGGACGTTAAAAAGGGTTTCATAATTATAGCATAGTGGGTTTAGCTCTGCTTTTCAGAATTGAACGATGATTTATTACCTGTGAAGGATGTGAGGTTAAAGACGTGCATATTTTATATATATATAAAATAGGATATAAAAAATTTTTGAAAAAAATTGCTGTTTTTAGATGATTTTTGTGGAAAAACAGAGTCGAACTGGATGTTTGGAACGAGCATCAAGACGGATCAAAAACTATAAAAAAAACGTATTTAAAATTTATCAAATAACTTTTGTATTTTTTTTCATTTATAAAATAAATTATTTGCTGGATTATGATTTTGTTTTTTAAAAGGGTATTTAAAAACCTGCTCACCACAACTCACCCAAGCCTTATTGATGATTTAAAAATGAAATGTTTCATTGAGTATTGATAGACATTTTATTATTTTAAGGATTCGATTTTATTTATTTTTTTTTTACCAAATGGAAAATTCAAATTTTAATCCGCTCGGCTATTGTCCTAGTCGAGGAATAATTGAACAGTACTAAAAAAAAATGACGGTATGTCCCCAGACATGAACAGCGTAACGAGAATAATCTATCTGTAATATTCAATGTTTGAAAGAAATTGGGAAATTTTATAGAACGTTAAAGATCAACAAAACACCTGAAGAAAATGGAAAGCAGAACACAAAATTTTTTTTATTTGAGATACAATAACAGCCATTTTTGGAATGAATAATATGTCCTAATATAAATATTTAAATAATATTTCCTCATTTGCTAATTATTTTTAAACACGATAAGTGAAAACTGTTTACACTATTTTTGAAATTGTTCGGACTGCTGCCCCTCATCGTTGTTAAATACATTCATTACGTTTCGGTCATTATATTTTCCGAATTTTTCAGGATCTGCTGATATTTTGAAATGAGATATTATAACGAATCACATTATTCAGATTGTTCGAACTGTTGTCCTCATCTTTTCCCAGTAATATTCACGACGTTTTAGTCGTTGTACGCTAAAGCTTTTTCAGGATCTGTTTATATTTTTGATTTGAGATATTGTAAATTAACAATTGTTTTTTCGAACTGTTGTATAATTTGATTCTTCAATAACTTAACCCTTTTTCGTCCACCGGGGTAGAGTGATCTAGTTCCATTTGCCATGCCTCTTCCGGATGTATTTTTAGTTATCTTTTTAAATACAACTCTCCAAGATTTTTGGTCACCTAGAAATTTATAGCCAGGTATTGAACTCACGTCTCTTTTTTAATTTTTTGTTTTTGGATTTTATAAATTATTTTATCCATTGGGCCATTATGTCGTTGTCCAAATATATTTTGAGACATTTATAAGAGGCATGGCATTAATAACTAGAAAAAATAACCCGATGGATGAAATAAAAGGGTTCAATTCGAAATTAAATCGGCCGAAAAATTTTTGAATATGACAACAAACAAAAAAATTTTGTAATATAGCGTAAATAATATACATAAAAAAAAATAATCTATCTATTTATCTGATCATATTAATTATATATATATATATATATATAATATATATATATATATATATATATATATATATATATATATATATTGTTTTATTCTATCTTTTTCATATATATGGATTTTAGTTTACTTGGACTTTTGCCGTTAAATATTCATATATTCAGAATAATTTTAAAATTGGGAAGATTAAATGGGAGACGCTTCATGAATTGTTTAAATTTAGAGTAAAGTGTAGGTATATATACCATATATATATAGTATATATATATATATATATATATATATAAGTCCTACTTGAGACTATATATATAGTAGTAATAATTAACTAAACATTTTATAGGGGACAATATAATCCGTAAGGAACTGATATAAAAAACAACAGGATTTTCCCAACCATGTAACAACAAAATGAAGTTTATATAAACCATATTAAAAACACGAATTCATTCACTAGCTCAATCACTAAATCTACTTTAAAATCTATCACGATTCTAACTGTAGAAGTCATAACATAATTTACCTCCTAGAATGCATACTATGCCAGAAACAATATGTAGGAAAATCTGAATGGCCCTTTCACTAGAAGAAATAATAATTATCGTAAGCGAATTAAATCGACTCCCCATGAAAAAATTATTACCTGTAGAACAACATTTCCGCCTAGAAAAACACGATTTAAAAACCCATGCCAGATTCACTATAATTGAGAGAATAGAAAAGTTCAGAGCAGATAACATTAGAAAGATTTTAGAGTCCCATGAAAATAAGTGGATACAACGTCTAAAAACAAAATACCTCTGTTGGCTAAATCATAAATTTAACATATAGATATAATAGTAATAATCAACAAATCAAAACCTACCACATTTCTCACCCCCACAAGACAGACATGCTTACGGAGAGAATGGAGGCCTCACACTTATACACACACCCACACGATTATACACACATACACATCATACTCACTCACTCCCTAATGAGCCAAATGATAACACACACCCACAGCAATACACACGCTTACACATATCATACTCACTCACTCCCTAAGAACCAAATAAACACACACAAACACTAAACAGAGACACATCCCCTCACCAGGACCAATAAAACTGTCAAACTGACCAGAGAATTCAGGATAAAATGTATCCATCCAGTTCTTATCTCAAATAACAACTTAAAAGAGACTGTTTGACCAACACAAGGAATGTTAAAAGATTCATGTTAAAAAAATAAAAAAAAAAAAACAAATGAAAACTACAGACAAAAAGTTCATTTTCTCCAACAAAAGACATTCATTTCTGTAGTTCACTGCTACCAGCAAGCAGAAATATTTTTCCTCCTGATGATGGCCATTTTGGTCGAAACTAGTCGAGGAATCTAAATGGAATAATAATAATAAAAAAACGAAAGAATATTAATCTACAACCCAGTGTGTCTAATGATTTTAATTTTTTATTTTTTTAATTTTTTATTGTATATATATATATATATATATATATATATATATATATATATATATATATATATATATATATATATATATATGAAAATATGAAAGGAAGGAACTGGCTAGGTGAATAGTCCAAAGTTCCTTAGAAATTTTGCACATTATTATATTTTTAAAAATAGTGCTCGATACAAAAGTAGAGCATAAAAGGCATCATCAGATTTTTTGGTTTGAAAAAAAAAAATTTATATAACTTTTTAACAAATAACCCAATCATCAGATTCATAGTAGAAATTTTAACTACAAACTTGCATACAAACATAACACCCTTCATAACCCATAGCCCAAATTAGTAGTTTAAATACCTTACATAAAAGATAACCCTTTATGAAGTCGTCAAAAAAACAAACGTTACGAAAGTTTTTTTTTTTTATGCACAATTCCCTTCATAATAAAATAAAATAAATAAATAAATCTCCATAGACAAGCCAACTTGACGAAAGTTTAATACATCTTCGTTTCATTTTTGACACCCTCACCTTCCCCCGACTTGACACCTTGAAAGTATCTCTATACCGCTACTTATCATAAACACCCTACACCCGCCTACCCATTTTAGACAATTCGCCCTAGCTGTTACCATGGGGATTTTGATTTCAAATTTTAAAACAAGTAAATTTCAGATATACGTTATTCCAACAAAAATTTCGCTTGAAGATGGAACGGAGCCCTTTTTAATTTCAACTCAATTTAATTTAAAGGATTATATTGAAGTTTTCGGCTCTTTTTTTTGAAACATGAGACCTCTTATGTATAGCGATTTGGAATCATATTTTTAAATAAATAATTATATATATATATATATATATATATATATATATATATATATATATATATATATATATATATATATGATAACTACGTTCCTGGATTTACTAACAGTAAAAGACAATCAATATTATTATTGTAAATACATTTAATTTCTTATATTTAATTCTTGCGTTTGTCATTTATTGGAGACCGAATTTCATCTCGAAATCAAAACATATATATAATTATTATTATTATTATCGTTATTATAAAGAAAACAACCCTTAATGGACTATGACGATATTTATTTCATTAAAAACGAAAAATTCCGAATTCAGCTCTTCAGACCTCTGTACACAAATATAAATAGATAAAATTTAACCTGGCTTAAAAAATAAATAATACTTAACAATTTTTAAAACATTAAGTATATTTAATCACATCTCCGCAATTAATAGCTGCCGCGATCTATAAAGTAATTTATATTTGTGTACGGAAGTCTGAAGAGTTGAAGTCGGAATTTTTCGATCTTAATGAAATAAATATCACCACGATCTTTTAAGAGTTCGTTTTCCTTATAATAATTATTATTATTGTTTTGTTTTTTGCATAAGGGCTCTTCCTGGATTTTTGGAAATATCCATACAAATTACTAAATTATATATATATTCATTATATATATATATATATATATATATATATATATATATATAAATTTTTTATAAAAATTATAACATAAGTATGTTAAAAAATCTTGACAAAATGATGTTTGAAAATAAATTTATTTTCAACATCATCACTTGATAAAACACAGAGTGTGTTGAAAACAAAATGGCTATTTTGTAGTGATTTTATAACATATTTATGTTATAATTTTTTTAAAAAATAATTATATCTGCAGTTACTTTGTATTGAGCACTTTTTAAGAATAGTAATTGTTGGTTATTGGAATTTGGAATTATATACCAATTATATTTATATATATATATATATATATATATATATATATATATTATATATATATATATATATATATATATATATATATATATATATATATATATATATATATATATAATTTTATTATATATAAAATATATATATATATATATATATTAAAAAAATTGAATTGTAACCTTGAATTCCATATTCTTTGTCGTCATTTGGCTGAAAATAGTGTAGAACGTGTATTCAATTTCAAGAAACATTTATTCTATGGGGAAAACGCTTCTGCGTTTATTTAATAATAAAATTATATTTTTGTTTTAATTGTCTAGTCAATGTCTTGCAACATTGTATTTTTCTTCATTCATAGGATTTTTTTTGTGGGGGGGAGCTACCCTAAATTTCTGGGACACTTTTATTTGAATCACCTTCATCTCATCCGTATGCCAAATATAAACAATTTTAACCTCTTAAATAGTTAATTTTGAGATGCCCCTCTTATCCTTAATTAATTGTTGCTTCTCTCCACTTACTGCTTCATTCATATCACACCTCATTCATCATTACTATTTTAATAGTAATCCTCTACTTTGAGTGGCTCTCAAACACTGTGTTTAGTGAACTTTAGTATAAAAATAAAACTACCCTTAGGATTGAACTCTCGACTTCAGGAGAAACAGATTAGCTTGACTAACGTTTTTATTCAAAACACTCAGATAGTGATCGTTAGCTAAAAATTAAATCTCTCGCATCTTTATTAGTGGTTCCTATGTCTATGCTCGGTCTACTGATCGGATGATTTATGCATAGAAATTTGACTAAAGCAGTAATCTCTTCCGAAATTGAAATTATTGAAGATTTCTATACTTTTATTTTTTCATTTTTTGTACATTTTCCATTAGAACAATCAGATAGTCTGTAGAAAAATCACGTGGTCGAGATAAACACTCAGTTGTGGAGCAAGCTAAGTTAATCAGAATTCAACCTTGAGAAAGCAAGCTATTTATGGTGCCATGGAGCATCTTATAATGCTAAAGTGGGATAGTCCATTGCTTGGGCTGTGATTGACTGCTGGTACCTTAAGTGGAGGTATTTTTATATAAATACCAGCTTGATTCATCAGTTAGTTTGCAGGGTTTGTATTAAGTTACAACGTGTTTTATTTTTGTCTGCCAGCTGGACGCTAGCTGGGACCTTTACGCCGGTAAGTGCTGTTTATTGTATTGTTATTCTACAAGTCTTTTTTTAATTTTTTTGTTTTGGGGGCCTTACATTTAATAATTGTTCTTAATAGCCGCACATAGCGTTGATATCGACGCTCGGCCTACTGATCGAACTATTTGAGCATAGCATGTACGCTGATTCTTTCACACGTCTCATTATCCAGTTTATGTGCCTAATATTTTATATCTCTCTGACCTACTACTCTTTACTGATATATCAGTCCTTAACGATATACTTAAAAAATGAACAACTCTTCCTATTATATTATCAGTTCTGCTACATTAGCTACTTTTAATTCTGTACGTTCATATAAATTATCCTAAAACTGTAAGTCCTGGGTATGACGATAAACTACATCCGGCAGCAAGGACTCTGATCAGGATGTTTTGTGGGACGTGAATTCACCTCTTAATTCTATTCATGCGAACCTGTCCTAAAAACCTATCGATGTTCATATGCCGTAGAACAAAATAAACCAATCCAATCATAAAACTGTAAATCCTACTGGGGATAAAAATTAGGACGTTTTCTATAGTTTTAATTTTTATTTTAACTTTTTTTTTCTTCAAAAATAATAAAACAATCAGGCAGTGGTTTGGAGGCATTTAAATTTAATTAATTTCTCATTTTTAATTAGCGGTCTAAAATAGTGCTTATATCTACGCTCGATCTACTGATTGGATAATTTGAACATATATGTGCGCTGCTAAGATTTCGATAGCAATATAATTTTAAAAGAATGTGTCGGCAACGAGCTCACCATTTTGAAATCAGTGGAGAAATTTCGTACAGGTTTGCCTATCAAACACCGTGAGAAATCCGGCCTAGACGGCACTGGTGCTTTAGGGAGTCTCCATTCTTCTGGCTTGATGGTAATTCCAGTCTGAAACACCCTCTTCCTGGCAGTAAGAAGCATCTTTTGGTAGTGTGTACGCGTTGGTGTCTGACAAACCATGGCTTTGAAGAGGTAGGCTTTCGTTTGATGATTCTGTTGCTGATAGCAAGGCTTTTCCACGCGTTGTTCTGTTGGAATAACAACTGGTTTCCTTCGCTTCAAGCTTAAAGCTTTTGGTATGGACAGCATCTTAGCGTATTGAAGAAGGTAACCTTTCAAATGGAAAATAAGAATTAGCCAAACATAGCGTGTATGAAATAAATGACAAACAAATTTTTAAAACCTACCAAATTACTTTACAAATCGTGACAGCTATTTGGGAGATGTGATTAAATATACTTTAATATTAAAAACAATATTAAGTATTATTATTGTTTAGGTAATAAGCATTATAACATAACACAAATAGCTATATTGTTGAAAAAGGTATTTTCGACAATATACGCATTTTTTACGAATTTATGGTTATTTTTTTACTTTTATCAAAAACATTTTTGTACATGTAATTATGGATAATATTATACATTAATTACTATTTTTTTAATTAATAACTATTTGTGTTCAATTGTTGACGTTAATAGCTATCTGATGATGTGTTAAAATTATGAATATTGCAATAATAAAAATTTAAATTTCATCTCCTTCATAGATGTCACAATCTGTTAATAAAACAATATTGTATTGTCTTCAAAGCGAACGTTAATATGCACTTGATAGTGTATTCCTTTTCTTTTACATTGCGTCTTTGTACCATTTGTTGATACAATGCAGACATAAATCCTTCCAAAAAACAGAAAAAAGTTCCTAATCTAAAAAGAACTTACAGATCATGACATCAATTAGAGAGATGTGATTAAATATACTTTCTTTAATGTTTAAAAACATTTATTCAAGATTATTATTGTTTCGGTAACATACATTAACATAGCACAAATAGCTATATTGTGCAAAAAGAAATTTTCGACAATATACGATTTTTTACGTATTTATGGATATTTTTTTAACTTTTATCAAAAACAACAAAAAACGTTTATCTAGTTATGGATAATATTATACATTAATTAGTAAATTTTTTTTATTAATAACTATTTATGCACAATTGTTGACATTAATCTCTGTTGATGTGTTAAAATTTTGGAATAATGCAATAATAAAAATTTAAATTTCACCTCTCTGATAGATGAAGCGATCTGTAAATAGTATTAATTTCGTCTATCTTTTATCAATTTTTTTTTAATAGATTGTGACACCTATTAGGGAGATGTGATTAAATATACTTTAATGCTTAAAAAAATATTATCGTTTAGGTAATAAGCATTATAACATAGTAAAAATAGCTATCTTGTGGAAAAAGGAATTTTCAACAGTTTTTACGTATTTTTTTAACTTTTATCAAAAACGACATTCTTGTACATGTAGTTATGGATAATATTATACATTAATTAGTATTTTTTTAATTAATTACTATTTGTGCTCAGTTGTTGGCATTAATAGCTATCTGCTGATGTGTTAAAATTTTGCAATAACTAAAATTTGAATTTCATCTCTCTGATAGATGTCGCAATCTGTTAATAAAACAATATTGTATTGTCTTCAAAGCGAACGTTAATATGCACGTGATAGTGTTTTCCTTTTCTTTTGCGATGCATTTTTGTGCCATTTTTTGGTATAAATCCTTCCCAAAAAAAAGTTCCTAATCTAAAAAATAAATTTACAGATCGCAACAGCTATTAGGAAGATGTGATTAAATATACTTTAATGTTTAAAAAATTATTCAAGATTAGTATTGTTTTAGCTTTATAATATAGCATAAATAGCTATATATGCATTTTTTACGTATTTAAGGTTATTTTTTAACTTCTATCAAAAACGACATTCTTGTATACGTAGTTATGGATAATATTATACATTAATTACTATTTTTTTTAATTAATAACTATTTATGCACAATTGTTGACATTAATGTCTGTTGATGTGTTAAAATTTTGGAATAATGCAATAATAAATATTTAAATTTCATCTCAGATAGATGTTACGATCTGCTAACGAATACGCAGTAGCAGACTGAACAGGTTGTCAGCTTGCTGGAAGGCAAATGGACCCTGGTGGTGTGGGTCACTGATGGAGTGGGCCCCTGATGGAGTGTGCTCCCTATGTCAAATAAAAATGCTATAAAGACAACTGCTTTAGTAATAAAAAGCAAATAAGAACTTTATAAAGTCATCTGCGCACTAACAGTTACTAAAGAGCAATGTGAGAGGATATTTTCAAAGATAAAGATTATCAAGAAAAGAAATTCGTTGTCTGAGAAGTTGGAACCATGAATGTTGTTATCTATTGAAAGGGAATTGTTAGATGAATTTGATGTCGACGCAATTATTAGCAGATTCGAGCAGTCATCTATTGAAGACAAAAATTGCTCTTAACAGACTGCATGCTGTGCTCTGCTGTCATCTCACCATAATAGTTAATCAGTAATTTTTGTAGTAAACTAAAAATACCAACCAATTACATAAAACTAAAAAGAATAAATAAAAAATTCAGTCATAATATTTTGTATTCACATTGGATATCTATTGCCAGTAATATGTACATTACATATACACTGTAATTACTAAGAAATAATATTTTCCACTTGTGTCATAGTGGCATTATCGCCTTGCTTGGTACGAAATGATTAAAAAAATCTACCTTTTTTCTATATGTATTTTTCTAAAGCTTATTTATTCCTTATGAAAATTAACTGATAGTATTGTAGTTGTGGATGGGCCCACTTTCTCATCCTGAAACCAATATTTTAAATCCAGTCCGCCACTGTAAATACCTTCTGGCGTCAGTTTAAGGTGGTGACTTATATATATATATATATATATATATATAAGACATTTTTATACATTCGTTTTATAGATACAAATATTTAAGTAAATGCTCTGTTAATAAAGAGTATTAAACAAGATTTACCGGCCTGAATGTCCGAGAAATTTTCACAGAAAATATTCGTCCTCCAACAGGATTTGAGCCGGTATCCTATACGGAACCGTCATTTAGCTTGACGTGCCATAACCGATTTGGCCACAGAGGAGCGTTCAGTTAGCAAGGTCGAATTTACTGTCTTTAAACTTCAATTTTCCATGAATCTCTAACGTACATTCATATCTGCTCAAAGTGCATCCAAATGTAAACAAATGACGTCACACATTATGAAATGGACAATGTCCGACAATTATTTTAAGACATTTTTATGTTTATACATTCTTTTTATAATGTGTGACGTCAATTAAATATATATATATATATATATATATATATATATATATATATATATATATATATATCGTCCTGGGTAAGACGTTAAATTACATCTGCGTCCTGGCTAAGACGATAAACTACGTCCAACAGCAAGGCCTCTGAGCAGGAGGTTTTGAGAAGCGTGGAACTAACTCTTAATTGCTGGTGTTCTAAGGTCCTCCCTGACCCGGGGTGGTAGCACCTGTTAGGGTCCCAGCTATAGGCAAATAGTTAACTATTGCCAGCAATACAATTTGGAAGAAAAAATATTAGCAGAACAGATTTTTGACAAAACAAAATGTGCCCAGCAATAAAAAAAATTTTGTCGGCATTAAGTAACCCATTGAGGTAAAACAAAATAAAACAAACCAAAGGATACATATTCTGTTCATACGAATCTATCTAAAAATGTAGTCGGCATTAAATAACCCATTGAGGTTGATATGCCGTAAAACAAAATAAACCAAAAACCAATATATATATATATATATATATATATATATATATATATATATATATATAGTTAAATTCCCAGATGAATCTGTCTTGTCCACAGAATTCATCTGTGAATTTAACTATATTGTCGACATGGAAAAAATAATAATAATAATAATAATAATCCCTTACTATAAAAGTAATTTACATTAACCAGAAAAAAGGCTTAGACAGAAGCGTCTATCTTTTTAAATTTGGATTTTTAATGTAACTATAACAACAAAAACATTTCGATTACATTTTGCCTTGAAAAAGTCGGAAGACGAAACGCGTTGGCAAAATGTAAGATTTTTTTCCAATTGTCATTTGATACTATATATATATATATATATATATATATATATATATATGGTTGGATTGATGTGAGTTTGTGACCCTAGGTTTCACGCTTTTGCGATCGTCAGACAAACTGATACATTTTTTTTTAATTTTTGGTTTATGTATATCGCGTGTATTGGTGTTATTATGGGAGGGGGGATCGTCGTCGTGATGTCATCATCGTGCTAACGCAAACATAGATGCATGTCCGTACATCAGATGAGGTACCAAACAGACATACATACACGCTAACTTTCTATCTCTGATATTGAGCACTTTCTAATAAGTACCATGCGCATATAATATATAAATAATCATATTTATATATATTTATTTATATTTACACACACACACACACACACACACACACACACACACACACATATATATATATATATATATATATATATATATATATATATATATATAAAAAATATAGTCTTAAAGTGTGCTATATTTATGGAATAAAGTATCAATATCAGAGATAGAACGTGTGTAAATATAAAAGTGAACATAGAAGTCAACACTATCATGCTATATGCAATCGTCAGGCCACATATGCTGTTATTTTTCTCGGCTATTTATATATATGCGGGTTAGTGGTGCATATATATATATATATATATATATATATATATATATATATATATATATATATATCTTAATTAGAAACTATAATTTTGAAAAGTCAAAATTTAACTGAAATATATTGAAAATTTGCGATATTTTCATTTTAAATTAAAAAAAAACTAACTTTTCACAAAATGGTTACAATATATGGAATAAAGGCGTCACTTTAAGCTGACGCCATAAAAATATCGGTTAATTATGAGAGTATCGCTGTTACTATTTTGCGGCTGAGGTAATTCTATCGAATAACAGAGGAAAGAAAATGGTGTTGGATCGGGCATCGCCGGATATCCTTGCCAGCTCAGGAATGTTTAATCTTTCCCAATCTATAACGCTGAAATGTTTTCCAAACAAATTGATTAATCTCTCTTTGCTCTGTCATAAAAATCATAATTCAATCTATGACACCTGTCCTTATTGGATGCATTTGAACGTTTTAATAAAATCAATAAAGAGAAGTATTGATAAATTACATTCAGGTGTGATGCTAAGCAATCCTAAGCTGTCGGTAATGTTAACACAATTATTGAAAGAATTCAGATAATTGCCTTTTGGTGTATACGTTTTCCGGGGCATGACGATCAACTACACCCGGAAGCAAAGCCTCTAGTCTGGAGATTCTAGGTTCTGAACAGCATGGAACCACTTCTTAATTGCTGTTGTTCCCAAGTCCACCATTACCCGGGTGGTATCACAAGTTTGAGCCCCAGGTAGAGGCAAATAGTGTACCCCCCTCCAAAAATCAACAGGACATTTTTTATAGCAAAATGACAACCAATGCAACACTAAAAGCGACCAGGGTATGACGATAAACTACCTCCGCGTCTTGGGTAAGACGATAAACTACATCCACGCCCTGTGTATGACGATAAACTACACTGCGTCCTGGGTATGACGATAAACTACATTCGCGTCCAGGGTATGACGATAAACTACCTCCGCGTCTTGGGTAAGACGATAAACTACATCCGCGTCCTGGGTAAGACGATAAACTACGTCCGCGTCCTGGGTAAGACGATAAACTACATCTGCGTCCTGGGTAAGACGATAAACTACATGCTACTACAAGCCCTCTGATCAGGAGGTTTTGAGGAGCGTTGGAACCACCTCTTGATTGTTGGTTTTCTCAGGTCCACCCTGACCCAGGGTGATAGCACTACTTAGGGTCTCAGCTATGGGTAAATAGTTAACCCCAAAAGGTGTCAAAACCCTATGAAGATATAAAAATAGGTTTTAATACCAGCAATACATTTTAGAAAAAATACCAGCAATACATTTTTGAAAAAAAAATACCAGAAATAAAAATCTTGTCGGCATTAAATAACTCATTGAGGTTGTGTTATGGGACCTTACCCATAATAACATAATGGACTATTCCATACGTAATAATTACTGCGTCTCAAGAGGAAGCAGCGAGTTCAGCCTAAAGTCGGACATCCGGCTGATCATTTGAACTCTCTGCCTTCGGGCGGGGAGGAACCCGAAGGAGGCTACGCCGAAGGGCGGAGTCTCTTTCGAAGAGGTAAACCGACCCTGAACCCGTTTATACGGGTTCAAAGGGCATATTTTTGGCCGAGCCCACGGGCTCGGAGTTCCCACGTTAAAAAGGCCTTGTGCCACATGACGCCCTCGTGGGAGGGTGACTGAATATCGTTCAGTTTGAAGTCTGGAGTGAGACCCGTCAGGAGTCCGCCAGGAGTCTGTCAGTCAGTCAGAGCGAGTCAGTCAGTCGAGTCAGAGGCAGTCCGAAACAGAGTTGCGTTCAGACAATTACTACAAGACATTGGAATAGTGATAATGGTCGAGACTATATTGTTCTCCTTACTAAACCTGATTGTTCGTACTAACACTTTCTACTTCTCTGTATATATTCCTGTTTGTAATATATCTGTATTATTCCATATCCGTGTTCGAGTTCTTCTTTATTGGTTCTACCTTGGACTATCACCGTGGTACAAGGAATCGGACCATAACAGGTTGATATGCCATAAAACAAAATAAACCAAACTAAGCCAAACTGATTTCTTACAAAGAATACATATTCTATTCATACGAACCTATCCTAAAAATCTTGTCGGCATTAAATAACCTATTGAGGTTGGTATGCCGTAAACCAAAACAAACCAAACCAAACAAAACTAAAAAAAATACAAAAATATGTTTTTTTTTATTGTAAAATTACCAATAATACATTTTATGAGCTACAAAACTATATATATTATGAATTGGATTAAGTCCGACAATTATTTAATAAATTTTCTGTTTATACGTTATTTTAATATTCTATTTTGTCTGGCTTAATCCATTTCATAATATGTCGTCAATGTTTACGTTAAGGTACCTCTCGTGAGCAGATATGATCGTACGAGAAAGATCGTCGATAATTTGTTGTTTATAAACAGTCACCAGACGCTTCTCTGTAGCTGAATAGTATAGCACGTCAGATCAATTAACCGTACTGTATGGGACACATGTTCGATTCCTGTCGGAGAAGCGCATATTTTCTACGAAATTTCTTGAAGATTCAAGTCGGTAAATGTAAGTAATACTGTTAATATAAAAAAAAAAAGAAAAAAAAAAAGAGCATTTACGGATAAACTATAAACTTCAAATATTCAAATGTAATGTCAATCGACATTTTCTGATGCCTTGATCTTGTTCCCCCCGTCCTTCTCTGTATACTTTCCTCAAACACCTCTTTTTACTCTTGCTCTCTCACTTGCTGTAACCCCTTGCATGCTAGTGGCACTTTCGCTTTGCTTGGAGTGAAATGCTTTATAAAAAATCTGTTGATATCTGTCTGTCTGTCATCCTGACCATGTCTTTCTAGCCGTATTTAATGAGTGATCGTGTGGCTTTGCTTGCCACCGGTCATAGATGTTTGTGTTCAAGCCCAGGTAAGGAATCCAAATACTGATTACTGGGTGGAATCAGACACGTAGAAATTCCTTATTTAGAATTGTAATGTAATACAATTTCCCATGTCATATTTTTATAAATTCGGCCTCATATCGTACTATAAAAAAAAGCAAGTGTTGTAAAAAGACATAATTTTGAGCGTTGAATTCATAGACTATTTCATACAGGCTCTCTCCCATTGGAAGATTGGTGCAGCACGATTTTCCACATCCCATTATACCAAATTTAGCCTTTCGCTGTATGAAGCTGTTGTGGAGTAAATAACACACCTACGGTAACACAAATGAACTAGGCAAGACGCCTTAAATAAAGAACTCCATGTGAGCCAGTGTAATCAGTTGGTGTCATTCAGGAGAATTTCAAACAGATGTCACGGCGAGTAGACTAAGCAAGACATTCTATTATAACCGCTAGGAGCGAGTTATAACAGAGGCGACGACAGATCGAAACTCATACGGAGTAGAAAAAAGTCCTTTTTTTTTTTACATCGGCCCACATGATAATAGTGACGATGAGAAATTAGAAATACGTTGATGTAATTTTTTTAATTTGGTGTGTGTAAAAATGGGGGAAAAGAAATAGGTATAAAAGAGATATTCTTTAAATATGGAAGAATTATTAGCCCAAGTGATAAAAATACAGCAACAACAACAGTTCTTGGAACTGCAGAAACAACAATAAAATTTAATTGAAATAATACAGAAGAAAATGGAAAATTTCCCAAATTCTTTCACTCCCGAAATGGTGGCAAATGCCATAGCTGAATTCACATACAATTCAGATGATGGAATTACCTTTTCTGCTTATTTTAGAAGAAACGAGCAATTTTCAGAGAAGAATGGAATGACTGGGAAGACGAGAAAATAATTTTGTTGAAAAAGTTAGCACCTGTAGAATATGAAAAATACTGTAATTCTGTACGACCGAAAAAAACAAAAAAAAACAGGAGAAATTTGCTTTGAAAAAACAGTAAATATTCTAACTAAAATTTGTAGCGAAAAAAGATCGTTCAATACTGGTTGGAAGTGCATGAATCTGATGAAGAAAAAAGACGAATATTTTGTCCCATACTACCGACAGAAAAAAAAACTACAGCAAAATCGAAAAAGAGGCGTTAGTAATAATATTCTCAGTGAAAAAAATTCACAAATTTATACAGGTAAGGAATATTAGGTTGTAGACAGACCATCGACCTCTATTATCAATTTATGGTTCGAAAAAAGAAATTCCTAAGCATACAGCGAATATATTACAATACTGAGGTGCGATCTTATTAAAATGCACTTTCAGGATGGTATACCGACCGTCCAAAAATTAGTACATGCCCATGATTAATAACAAAAAATACTGAACCGTTTGAGAACACTGTTATTGCAGCATTAAAAAATGAAATGGAAATTAAAAATACGTTATGCAATGTAGAACATAAAAGCTCAGAACGCCCCAGATAAAAACTGGCCTTGTGCCACATCCTTCCTTGTGTGGAGGTTTGGTAAATACCAGTCGGATTGAAGTTAGTCAGTTCGCCACCAGAGTCGTGACAGACTTGTGGAATTCTCTGTCCAAAGGCAGAGAGGAACCTAGACGAAGCTATGCTTACGGGCAGTCTTGCCTGGGGAGAAGGACAAAACCGACCCACATAAAAATCGACTTTGTGTCATATCCTGCCTTGCGGGGAGGTTAGTAAATACCAGTAGTATTGGAGTCAGTCTTTATACTAACTATGCAGCCGTTACGGCAATAGCCTAATCATTACGCATAAAGAATACGGGTTATGCTAAGTATGAGTGTGTTTTATAACAATAAACTTAGAATAAGAAGTTATACTACGAATGCATTTAGTTAGGGTCTTGTTCTCCTTCTTGCAGGGAGGCAAGGATCCCAAAGTATGTCCGGAGATCTGTTACCTCCACGCTTCTAAAGGCGGTCTGGGTATGCCTAGCGTTGAGATTCGTCAATAGAGGCTTCGCATCGCGTTCCTAGACCGAATTTATTCGCAAGCGGATGGCAATGGCGAATTCTGGAAGAAATTCCCGTTCCTGAGAAGTGTGCACATGTGCGAGGAAGAGGCCCACCGTTTACTCAGAGGTTAAGTGCTGCTTCTATCGTGAATGCTGGTTAGCTCCCGCGCTTCTCTTACGGGCGACAGATGGCCTCTCCGACGTCCAGGCTTTGTCCCGTAAGGCATTATATCAAGTGTTAGTGAGGCGTCCAGTTCAAGATAGTCTGCTTGGCGAGATCGGTTTAACGAAGCAGGAAGCTAGCTCCATATGGCCTTGGGCACCTGGGTTGAAATGCCTCACTAACAATGAAGTATCACTCACCTGTCTGGTGATGCGAAAGGCTCCTTGAGACGGCTAAAACTTTCTTCAGAGGGCTTGGGAAATTTTCCCAACCGCGTCCACTGTGGTGAGTCGGTGGAGACCCTGGGTCACCTATTCTTCCGCTGCAAGATCGTAGTCTCGTTGTGCCAGTTTATTGAAGACATAATGGTTCGCATGCTGCGCGGAAAGTTTTTTGTCCTTGAGTCCAGTTCTGTTTGTAAAAATATGGTAACGTCTTTGACTAAGGTTGAGCACTATGTGTTCTTGTGCTTACTAATTGTAATGCGAGTCGTGATATGGACGACGCAACAGAAGGAATTCTATACAGACGAGAAGTTTATCTCTTCCCAACTGATCTTATTTTTAAGCATCAGCTTAAACTCAAGATCAGGATGGGAAGGCGAGGGCCCCCTCCATCAGAATTTGGCAAAAGGCGGGTGAGTCCTGCGCGTATCTGTCGACTGAAAGGAACTGACTTAGAATGACATTTTGAAGCCGGTTAGGCATCAGGATATTCTCTCTCTTCTTCCCTCTCTGTTTCCTTTGCTCTCACTTTTTATATTTATTTTTCTTTCTATCTCTCTCTTTTTTGACCTGTCTTTTCTTCCCTCACCATTGTTGTTTTCTTCCTCTCAACCTTTCCCTCTATCTTTCTTTCGCTTCTCTCTATTTCCCTACTCTCTCTCTCTCTCTCCCTCTTTCTTACATTTTTTCTTTCTTAATTTCAGCTGTTTTTTACTTTCACCTTTTCTTCGATTCTTCGTCTCTCTCTCTTTCGCTCTCTCTCTCTCTTTCGCTCTCTCTCTCTCTTTCTATTCCTTTACCTTCCTCTCTCCCTGTCCCTATCCTCTTCCCTCCCTCTTCTACTACCTCTCTCTACTTTCTTCCCACTCTCTCTTCCCCCTCTTTTCGTTTCTGCCTATTTCTCTCTTTTCTTAAAATATCTCTCTTTTACGCCCTTTCTCTCTCTCTCTTCCTCTCTCTGTCCATCTCTTCTCTCTCTTTCAGCACACATGCACATGGATACAGACAGAGTCGCGCATACACACACACACACACACATTAATATATATATATATATATATATATATATATATAAAGAAATGGTTTACATCCGACTATTATTTAATATATTTTTTATTGTTATACATAAAATGACTTATAATCGAAATATATATATATATATATATATATATATATACAGTGTAACCCGGATATAAGGCAGTTGTCGGGACCGGAGAAGAAGTCTCTTATATCCGGGTTTCTCTTATATCTGGGTTTGGTCTATTTTATATACATTAACACAGGCTCTAATTTGGGACCAGAGAAAATCTCTCTTATATCCGGGTTTCTCTTATATCCGGGTCTCTTATATCCAAGTTACACTGTATATATATATATATATATATATATATATATATAGTTTTAAAATGTGCTGTATTTATGGGATAAAGTGCTCAATATCAGAGATAGAGCGTATGTAAATATAAAAGTGTACATTGAAATCAACACTCAGTGGCAACAGAATGTTTCATGCTAGACGCAATCGTCAGGCATAATTGTTGACTTCAATGTTCGCTTTTATATATATGTGTGTGTGTGTCTGTGCGTGCGCGCGCGTGTGTGTGCGTGTGTATGGGTATGGTAAAAACATACGTATACGCACATATACTTGCACGTAGATATATATTTCTTTCTCGGGTGTTATAAAAAGGTGCTCAATGTTATATAACAGAGCTATTAAGTATATATTAGTAAATATTGAAAAGTAAATCTCCATTTTAAAATACTTATAATTTATTTATTAACTATAATTTTTACAAGAAATGGATATGAGAGAAAAGCGTTTTGCATGAGGTTGTATTTAAAATTCAATATGGCCACCAGATTTCGCTATCAGCTTCTCAAGACTCCCAGGAATCGCGTCAGCTGATTTCTCCAGGAACTCTTGCGGTATTCGCCCTTCAAGTTCTTCCAAAGTCTTGGTTTGATATAGTAGACTTTCTCATTTAACCCACCGCAAAGAAAAAAGTCACCCTATATATATATATATATATATATATATATATATATATATATATATATATATATATTATTATTATTATTATTATTATTATTATTATTATTATTATTATTTAAAATTATAACAGAAATATGTTATAAAATCACTACAAAAATAGCCATTTTTGTTTCAAGTGATGATGTTGAATGTAAAATAAATGCTTTTAAAAGTTTCAAATTAATTAACGATCCTTCGCAAGGGGAAAACGTTGTTACAAAAGCTAGAATAACCAATCAAAACACAAGTATAGGAAAATTCAAAAAACTTGACAACAAAGTAAGGTTATAATAGTTATTCAGAGCTTTAAAATTGGGGTTATATTAAAAAAAAAGAATTTATTCTAACCAATAAGTATTAAATTATATGATAAAATTTGATATTAAAATTAAAAGTAAAAAATTACCAATTTTAAAATCTAAATCTCTATTAAGTTTAAAATTATAAAACTTAAAACTATAAAATATTTATATATATAAAAATATTATATATATAAAAAATATAAATGAACATTGAAGTCAACACTCAGAGGCAACCGACTGTTTCAGGCTAAATGCAATCAATAGGCCACATGTGTTGAGATTTTTCTCGAATAGTCGATAAAAAACTCGACACATCTGACCTGATGATTGCGTCTAGCATGAAACAGCCTGTTGCCTCTGAGTGTTGACTTCAATGTTCACTTTTATATTTACATACGCTCTATCTCTTTTATTGAGCACTTTATCCCATAAATATAGCATACTTTAAAACTATATATATATATATATATATATATATATATATATATATATAAGGACAATATTGTTATTAATGATGGCTCTCAGACAATTGTGTGGCTCAGAGAAATTACCTGGAAAACGTGAAAGAATTCTTTGAATGCCAAGGTTAGTGAAGCTGTTTTCATTAGATTAGCTAGTCTGTTGCAAGATCCAGGGGTGTCGGGGATAATCTGGTGTTAAAAGAATAAAGGAAAAAAAGAATGTTGCCTTGTATTTTCCTACTGACAGATTTGTGAGTCAAGAAACCTACCCGCCCCCACCCCACACACACATACCATGAAAAGAGTGAACAAAAGAAAATAAAACACCCATTATCCCTTTCCTCCTCCCCTCCCCACCAAAAAAAAATCTAGCCATGTTTACTAATCAGAAGTTGGAGGACAAAAAACCAGCGTCTACAACGGTGTAAAATGCAGATTGCTTTAACTAGATGGCAAGGTGTCCACCGGCTGCCATTTTTCTTTTCTCAAACGGAAGCCAAGAATAACATGGAATGGCAGTTGATTGACCTTACCTCTGTTTGGAGATGTTATTATTTGGTTTTCTTTCTATTATTGCTGAGATGAAGGCAGATGAATGCGATGATTCGCTAATGCCTTTGTAAGCAGTAACATCGTTTTGGCTGGCAGTATATACAAACATGCCATATGAAATTCAATTGATTGACAATAAATGTTTGCCCAATATTCACAGCAAGAAAAGCAATGAAATTATGTTTATTTTGATTCTAAATCGAGGCGGAAGTAAGAGGTTTAATATTTGCATTACCTACATTAGAAGGAACCGGAAACCCAATCCGAGTAAAGTCTACTTCAAACGAAACTTCTAAAGACTTCGCCTAGAACTGTGAATGTTTATTTACAATTTATTTACATTTTCTTCCTCAATAGGAGTAGATAGTTTACATTATTTACATTATTCGGACTGTTATCCTCATCATTGACATATTCACAGCGTTTCGACCATTGTACACTCCGGCCTTCTTCAGGTGATTGGAAATTCGGAGCAAACCCTGTATTTCGATTGCCGGGGTAGATTGTTCTAGTTTCCACATGATATGCCTATTGCAGATGCCTCGGTTATTTCCCTTTAACGCAACTTTCAGCCGTTGTACACTCCGACCTTCTTCAGGTGATTGGAAATTCGGAGCAAACCCTGTATTTCGATTACCTGGGTAGATTGTTCTAGTTTCCACATGATATGCCTATTGCAGATGCCTCAGTTATTTCCCTTTAACGCAACTTTCGGCCGTTGTATACTCCGGGCTTCTTCAGGTGATTGGAAATTCGGGGCAAACCCTGTATTTCGATTACCGGGGTAATCATAATACCTCATCTCAGAGATATAGAGGCCGAAACGTTGTGAATATGGCAATGAAGATGAGGATAACAGTCCGAATAATGTAAATAATGCAAGTAATCATAATACCTCATCTCAGAGATATAGAGGCCGAAACGTTGTGAATACGCCAATGAAGATGAGGATAACAGACTGAATAATGTAAATAATGCAAGTAATCATAATACCTCATCTCAGATATATACACAGATATATAGAGAGATATGGACATAAAGGCCTGGGTGTACAATAGCCGAAATGTTGTGAATATGGCAATGAAGATGAGGATAACAGTCCGAGTAATGAAAATAATGCAATGAATCATAATGCCTCATCTCAAAGGTATAGACAGGTTTATTTATTTAAAAACAATAGAATATCGAGGAGAGGAGAAAGACTGAAGCGAAAGTAAAAAAAAAAAACGGAAATGCTGGGATCTGCAGATCTAGCCCAAGCTCTTATCCCCCACCATGCGATCAAAGCCTGAGACTGTTTCAGAGTTTGGCCTCCTGAGGTATGTTAGCTTCAAGCATTGCGGAGGCAAAATTGAAGCCCCCCTCGGACACAAGTGGTGCCGACGACGACGACGACGACGATGCATCACAGAAATCGGCGTAAAACGTCGCCTGTGGAAGTCTTATGCGGCTTCCCAGCCAACTTTGATATTCAAAAATTTAAACGCAATGTCAATCGTTATCTACTGTCTTCTTGATTCCTCTTCCTTTATTGTTCTTACTTCTCGCCTGTGGAACTCTCTTCCGGCTTCATGCTTTCCAGCCAACTTTGATCTTCAAAAATTTAATTGCAATGTCAATCGTTATCTACTGTCTTCTTGATTCCTCTTCCTTTATTGTTCTCACTTCTCGCCTGTGGAACTCTCTTCCGGCTTCATGCTTTCCAGCCAACTTTGATCTTCAAAAATTTAAATGCAATGTCAATCGTTATCTACTGTCTTCTTGATTCCTCTTCCTTTATTCTTCTCACTTCTCGCCTGTGGAACTCTCTTCCGGCTTCATACTTCCCAGCCAACTTTGATATTCAAAAATTTAAACGCAATGTCAATCGTTATCTACTGTCTTCTTGATTCCTCTTCCTTTATTGTTCTTACTTCTCGCCTGTGGAACTCTCTTCCGGCTTCATACTTCCCAGCCAACTTTGATATTCAAAAATTTAAACGCAATGTCAATCGTTATCTACTGTCTTCTTGATTCCTCTTCCTTTTTTTGTTCTCACTTCTCGCCTGTGGAACTCTCTTCCGGCTTCATGCTTTCCAGCCAACTTTGATCTTCAAAAATTTAAATGCAATGTCAATCGTTATCTACTGTCTTCTTGATTCCTCTTCCTTTATTGTTCTCACTTCTCGCCTGTGGAACTATCTTCCGGCTTCATACTTCCCAGCCAACTTTGATATTCAAAAATTTAAACGCAATGTCAATCGTTATCTACTGTCTTCTTGATTCCTCTTCCTTTATTGTTCTCACTTCTCGCCTGTGGAACTCACTTCCGGCTTCATGCTTTCCAGCCAACTTTGATCTTCAAAAATTTAAATGCAATGTCAATCGTTATCTACTGTCTTCTTGATTCCTCTTCCTTTATTGTTCTCACTTCTCGCCTGTGGAACTCTCTTCCGGCTTCATGCTTTCCAGCCAACTTTGATCTTCAATAATTTCAATGTATCTAATACAAAACTGATCAAGTTTATTCTAGAAATATTTTGAAGTCAGTTTGTAATCAAAACCTCCAGATATTAAGTATTTCTGTACATTTATCATACGATATTAAAAACCAAATGAGCAAAAATTAGTAAAAGCTATAAATCTATTTCTTGTGCCAATACACATCACATGAAACCCCAGCATTCACACTGAGCGCAATGTTGATTTTCTAAAAGAATTGATAAATCAACCTACACTATTAATCAAACATGTAACTTATTTTCTGAGACCGTTGAAAGGAATTATTGATTAGTACTTAATTGACTTAAAACTTGTGTCAGATTTTAATATTCATAATTAGTCACGTCAACAACGAAAGCTGTTGAAAGCAGAGCAAGGCTTAAAATAAATGAGAGAAAGAATGTAATCATGGACAAAGAAAAAGAAGTTAAGCAGGCCTAACCAAATCTGGTAAGGAACCCTGTCAACATGGAAAAGTAGTCAACTAGCTATTGGACCTGACATGGCGTCTCGGCTTCAGTCACTTTCCCAACGCCGTAAAGTTGTTTCCCGGTGACATTTCTGTAGAAAACTTTCATCGTAATTGTTGGGATGAGTTCTTCGCTATGATGCCTAGATTAATGAATTTAAGCGCAGTATTAGATTCGTAACAAGATCTCATTAATTTAACGTTGAATTGGCTAGATGCAACCGCATGTTCTTTGGTAATCGTTTCTTTTCTTGCACTTCCTGCTTGTGGAACTCTCTTCCGGCTTCATGCTTTCCAGCCAACTTTAATATTCAAAAATGTAAATGCAATGTCAATCTGTATGTACTGTCTTTTAGATTCTTCTTCCTTTATTGTTCTCACTTCTCGCCTGTGGAACTCTCTTTCGGCTTCATGTTTTCCAGCCAACTTTGATCTTCAAAAAATTAAATGCAATGCCAATCGTTATCTATGGTCTTCTTGATTCCTCTTTCTTTATTGTTCTCACTTGTCGCCTGTAGAACTCTCTTCCGGCTTCATGCTTTCCAACCAACTTTGATCTTCAAAAATTTAAATGCAAAGTCAATCGTTATCTTCTGTCTTCTTGATTCCTCTTCCTTTATTGTTCTCACTTCTCGCCTGTGGAACTCTCTTCCAGCTTCATGCTTTCCAACCAACTTTGATCTTCAAAAATTGAAATGCAATCTCAATCGTTATCTACTGTCTTCTTGATTCCTCTTCCTTTAATGTTCTCACTTCGCACTTGACTACTGGACAATTTCCTTACAGATAAAGAAGCACCAGAAATATGGTTCCATAGATGAAGACAGAAAATCCCATTTGACTAACAGAGAATTTTTAAGTAAAATGGAAACAAAAGTACGCTTATACATAAAATGAGAAACAGGAATTTAAAATTTCTAGTGAGTAAAGGTTTGGAGAGTTTGACACTCAGAGGTCATATTGAAACAAAGAAGGAGAGGGTAAAACGGCGAATAGTTTACCTAATAAGTTTATGCAAATGTCCGACAGAAAAAGGATTAGGAGAGATATAAACAGTCAAACCTTATTGAGAGCTACAAAAGACAGGAAGTTGTGGAGAGCCATAGGTGCTCATATCCTGAAAGGACAGGACAAATAAAAGAAGTAGAACGTTCTTTTTTTCTTGCTTCTCAAGTTTTTGTATAAATGCCTGAAAAATAAATTCCTACCATTTAAAATGCAGAATTGAACTGCTAAAAAAAACAGCGTTTAAATTAAAGCCCATTTGAGGAAAGATCGTGCAGAAACAAGATCTATATCTCTGAGATGAGGTATTATGATTACTTGCATTATTTACATTAATCAGACTGTTATCCTCATCTTCATTGCCATATTCACAACGTTTCGGCCTCTATATCTCTGAGATGAGGTATTATGATTACTTGCATTATTTACATTAATCAGACTGTTATCCTCATCTTCATTGCCATATTCACAACGTTTCGGACTCTATATCTCTGAGATGAGGTATTATGATTACTTGCATTATTTACATTGTTCGGACTATTATCCTCATCTTCATTGCCATATTCACAACGTTTCGGACTCTATATCTCTGAGATGAGGTATTATGATTACTTGCATTATTTACATTGTTCGGACTGTTATCCTCATCTTCATTGCCATATTCACAACGTTTCGGACTCTATATCTCTGAGATGAGGTATTATGATTACTTGCATTATTTACATTGTTCGGACTGTTATCCTCATCTTCATTGCCATATTCACAACGTTTCGGCCTCTATATCTCTGAGATGAGGTATTATGATTACTTGCATTATTTACATTAGTCGGACTGTTATCCTCATCTTCATTGCCATATTCACAACGTTTCGGCCTCTATATCTCTGAGATGAGGTATTATGATTACTTGCATTATTTACATTAGTCGGACTGTTATCCTCATCTTCATTGCCATATTCACAACGTTTCGGCCTCTATATCTCTGAGATGAGGTTTTATGATTACTTGCATTATTTACATTAGTCGGACTGTTATCCTCATCTTCATTGCCATATTCACAACGTTTCGGCCTCTATATCTCTGAGATGAGGTTTTATGATTACTCGCATTATTTACATTAGTCGGCCTGTTATCCTCATCTTCATTGCCATATTCACAACGTTTCGGCCTATATCTCTCTGTGATCCTCATCTTCGGCCCACTAAGAAATTTACTTGGCAGACGATTCAAGGCAAATGTAAAAATTGAAATGAATCAGACAATAGCATTTCAGTTGTACAAAAACACATTTTTATTTTTATTAATTTAAACTTTATCTCTCATATTCTGATGACAGCGATAGTTTTGAAGACATTTAAATTTAATTTTTATTTTTATTGATTTATTTATTTTTTAAATACTAGTATTATAAAATACTTATATTATATCTACCTCCTTTTTTGTTTATTTGTTACACCTTTGAATATATTTCATATAGTTTTTGTGAGTTCGTTGACCGCGTATAAGTGAAACATCGTTTCGTGATTCCTCGGATGTTGAGGTCTTACAGTATGTGACCTCCGTTCATTTCTGTATCTTATTACTTTGCTTTAAAACTACCAACAAGAGCCGAAGGACACAGTGTATAGCGTGTCACACTCACCACGCCATATATTAATACCCACAGAGTTAGAATTGACAATTTGATTGCTTTAAAACCAAATATGCTAGGCGGGAACACCGTCAAAGCTATCATTATCAGCCCTCGCCTAGACAGAAAAACTAGTTGTATATAAACAGAACATTTTTGTTATAAGCAAAGAAAAGAGTATGTAATTGTCATGTAATACCTGTCCTGCTCTATGGCACTGAATGCTGGTCAGTCTCCTCATAAATGAAGAATAGAGTTAAAGCGACAGAAATCAGGTTCTACAGAAGCTGGGAATACCGTGAATCGAACATGTGAGCGAAGAAGTTTTAGAGAAAATGGAAACAAAAAAGAACACTTCTAACATAAGGAAGACAGCTGTCTATATCTCTGAGATGCGGTATTATGATTACTTGCATTATTTACATTACTCGGACCGTTATCCTCATATTCATTGCGATATTCACAACGTTTCAGCCTCTATATCTCTGAGATGAGGTATTATGATTCCTTGTTACATTATTCGGACTGTTATCCTCATCTTCATTGCCATATACGAAAGGTTTCGGCTTCTATATTTCTGAGATGAGGTATTATGATTACTTGAATTTTTTACATTAGTCGGACTGTTATCCTCATCTTCATTGCGATATTCACAACGTTTCAGCCTCTCTATATCTCTGAGATGAGGTATGAGGATTAATTGCATTATTTACATTATGATTATTATCCTCATCTTCATTGCCATATTCACAACATTTTAACCGTTGTCCGCTCCGGCCTTTATGTCCATGTCTCTATATATATATCTGTCTATATCTCTGAGATGAGGTATTATGATTACTTGCATTATTTACATTATTCAAACTGTTATCCTCATCTTCATTGCGATATTCACAACGTTTCAGCCTCTATATCTCTGAGATGAGGTATTATGATTGCTTGTTACATTATTCGAACTGTTATCCTCATCTTCATTGCCATATTCACAACGTTTCGGCTTCTATATTTCTGAGATGAGGTATTATGATTACTTGCATTATTTAAATTAGTCGGACTGTTATCCTCATCTTCATTGCCATATTCACAACGTTTCTGCCTCTATATCTCTGAGATGCTATTATGATTACTTGTTACATTATTCGGAATGTTATCCTCATCTTCATTGCCATATTCACAACGTTTCGGCCGGTGTACGCTCCGACCTTTATGTCTACGTCTCTCTATATATCTGTCTATATCTCTGAGATGAGGTATTATGAATTATTTTTCGGAATATTATCGTCATCTTCATTTCCATAAAACGTTGCCGTTGTACGTACTGACCTTTTTTCTATGTCTCTCTATACATCTGTCTATATTTCTGAGATGAGCTATTTACTTAAATGTTTATTTGTTGAATCTATAAAAAGAACGTATAGGATACAGGTTCGATTCCTGTAAATCATGAAATTTTCTCGGACAAAATGTCGTTAATACTGTTTATTATAAATATAAATAATCTATAAAAAGAACGTATAAACATAAAATGTCTTATATAATATAAATATCTTGAAATTGCTAGAGTTTTAAATCTTGATATAACTATGATATAATGCCGGATACTTATATGTTCTTTTTGAAGGCTGCTGATAGCTTTGACTCGTTCTCTCTCTCTCTCTCTCTCTCTCTCTATATATATATATATATATATATATATATATATATATATATTGGGTTGGCGTAATAATAGGTTAGCCCTATAATAATGTCTTGTGGTGAATAATTTCTGGTTATGAAAATTAGGTCCCTGAATATTTACTTAGATATATTTGTTTTAAAAAATATTACTCTTTGCTTAAAAAAAAAAGTGAAAAATATGTTTACAACAGGTGTTTCCTGTCAATACAATGCAAAGGTGAAGTGAATGTTGAGTTAGTCTTTTTTATCTATGTGATTTTTTTCAAATCGCATATTCCTACAAAACGTAGAAGATCATGGCTCTTCTCAGCTTCCTTTTTTCTTTTTAATATTTACGAATTGTCATCAATTTTAGGATAATTTAATGAAGTTATCCGTTGCCTTCTCCACGCTGTTCTGTTCTCATAGACTGTTGTCGTGATCTCATCAATTTACAGTTGGCTAGATGTAGCCGGAAGTTCTATGCTAACAGTTTCTTTTCTCGCACTTCTCGCTTGTGGGACACCCTTCCGGTTCCATGCTTTCCACTAAACTTGAATCTGCAAAAATTTAAATGCAGTGTCAATCGCTATCTACTGCCCTCTTGATTACTCTTTTCTTTTTCAGCTCATTATTAATGTTTCCCCCTGTAACCCATTGCGTCTTAGTGGCTTTACTGCCTTCCATGGGGTGAAACCGATTAAAAAAAAAGACGGCTTTCACCCAGCTTTGACGTTTTCTTTCTTATATGATGTCCTTTCAGCACGCAAGCAATCATGGCTTCTCATAGCCTACTTTCCTTTATGATTTGTGAATTGCTATGAAACCTTCGGCATTAACTAAAACCCTTGAGTCTAAGCTACACCGGATGCTGAGAGCTATATTTGACATCTCTTGGAGACAACATCCAATTAAATCAGTTATCTATGTGTTGGATATCGATTGAGGAAAGACCTTTGGCCTTACTTCCGCTGCATAAATTCGCAACTGGTGATAGAATAAACAGGAAATGCATCCGGTGGCTAAAACAAACAGGACGTATAGGTGTCCTAAGCCTTGAAATGTCATTAGCGGAACAAAATGCGTGCTTGTGTGGGCGTATGCCGGAAGAGGCGTGGCCATACGAGGTTGCGTCGGCGACACACCGGAAGAAGGTGTAGCCGCGTGAATCTGCGTAGGTGTCAAAGCGTTATTTAACCGGTCCGATTCTTGATCTGAACCGAAAGGCTGGCTAGAGTTTCAATGAAGATTTGTCTCCGTCAATTCCTGTGTGCGCAATCCTAACATCTTTGATTCTCTCGCACTCTACCCATTCGCCCCAACTCGAACAATAAAGATATATATATATATATATATATATATATATATATATATATATATATATATGAATATATATATATATATATGCCCGTCGCCTTATTTGAGCCCAGCAGCAATATACTACATATGGACCCATCCCTGATAATTTTACAAAATTACGCGAACGCAGATTGCGCTTTGCAGGACAGCTGGCAAGCAAAGAAAGAACTCGCGAATGATGTACTGCTCTAGATAAGTAGCCATTGGCGTGATAGAATTATGAATATACGACCTTCGTTGGTAAAAAGAAAGAGCCCTGAACTGTTACGTGATATCTGTCCTCCTATACGGCAGCAAATGTTGGACGCTCTGCTCAAAGATGAAAAAAGAGACTCGAGGCAACTGAGGTATGGTTCTACAGAAGGATGCTAAGGATATCATGGACCGAGCGTGTGAGCAACGATGAGGTTTTGGAGGAAACTTATACTTCACATCAGGAAGAGGCAGTTGAAATTTCTGGGACACGTAAGGAGAAATGAAGGCTTGGAGAATCGGATTCTCACAGGGTGGATAGAGAGACAAAGAGACAAGGGAAAGCAATGAGTGACATATTTAGCGATCTTAAGCAAGTGGATGACAGAACAGAGTTTTGGAAGAAGTAGCAAAAAGACGAAACATATTGTCAACTACAAGAGATAGGGGAAAGAGGGAGAGCCATGATTGTCTACGTCTGAAAGGATTTTGTTCTCGGACTGATTGCACGTCTATCCTGCTATTTAATTCATAATTAGATGGGGAAGACATGTGTCCATTCTTTTGAGTAGTGTTTCAGGATGTAAGCGATTATGGCTCTCCATGACTTTCGTTTCTATACCTGTGACTTAATATGACATTAGGAATGATAGAGCTGTGGCTTCCTGTTGCTTTCTCCACAGTTTTGAATTTAGTGATTTTGTTCTTAGACACGTTGCAAGGGAAGAAGACATGGGTTCATGCCTTTTCCAAGAGTATTTGTGAAAAAGTGAACGCGATTTGAACTCGGCTCACTGATTGGATTTTCATTGTGATAACTATTTCTCTACCCTGTGTCTTTTCTGTAAATACTTTCATGGTAATTGTTCTGACGAAATTTCCTCTATGGTACCGAGACTTTAAGAATTTTAGCGCAGTGCTAGATTGGCAGCAAGGTCTCATCATTTTACAGTTGAATTGGCTAGATGTAAGCGTAAATTCTATGCTAACAGTTTCTTTTCTCGCTTGTGGAACTCTCTTCCGGTTCCATGTTTTCCAGTCAACTTTTATGTTAAAAAATTTAAATGCAATGTCAATCGTTATCTACTGTCTTCTTGATTCCTCTTCCTTTATTCTTCTCACTTCTTTTGTGGAACTTTCTTCCGTGATTTCATGCTTTCCTGCCAAATTTGATCTTAAAAATTTAAATGCAATGTCAAATTTTTTCAATCGTTTGAAGATCAAAGTTGGCTAAAAAAAGTATTGATCTAAAATGAACAACATGTGCACAGATTCCGCTAAATCTTTAATCGTTTCACCCCGGTGATGGCGACAATGACACTAAGACTCAGGGTGGGTTAAACGGAGCGAGACAGAATGAGAAGATTTTAGTGAGGATAAAGGACAATAAAAGAAGAGGTTTAAGAAAGACAGATGATGGAGATAATGCCTTAAGACGCAAGGGGTTACTGGGACCAAAAAGAGTATTCAATGGATAAATATATATATATATATATATATATATATATATATATATATATATATATTTGATCTCCAAAAACAGACCACGTTAAGATTCCATGTAATAAGTTATTTCACCATAACTGATGATCATCAGACTTTAAAGAGATCAAAAGTTGAAATGAAAAATGAAAAGAAATTTAGAACGTTTTTTGACGGACCAATCAAGTATACGTAAAATTAACGAAGTTGAGGAGTGTAATTGGGAGAGAGGATATGAGTGTGTCATATGTATCATTTCAATTTCCTTTTGGAAAAAGTCTGATGATCCAGAAAAAAAAAGGGTTATGGTGAAAAATTTTATTACATGGAATCTTAACGTGCTCTGTTTTTATTCAAACATATCTGCTCTGAATTTTTACATTGAGCTCTCTGGATATCATCTTCCTAAGGGTCTACCCAATACGGATTAAAAAAAAAAAATCTATAAATATATATATATATATATATATATATATATATATATATATATATATATATATATATATATCAAGAGAAAAAGTTGTATTAGACCAGAGAACAGTTTATTAAAACGTGCTGAATGCATGTATTGAGTAAATAAAATTTAACGGTCAGAGCTTTTAAATTTAAAAAAAAATAGGGGATCAGCCATGAAATACGCTGCCTTGAACAATAACCTTTCGGTATCCTCAGACAATAAAGGCCAATTTTGGAACATTATGAAATTTTGGCCATTATCACCTGAGAATAAGAAACGAATTTGCGTGATTGGCTAATCTCAGAAATATATTATTATATATATATATATATATATATATATATATATATATATATATATATGTGTGTGTGTGTGTGTGTGTGTGTGTGTGTGTGTGTGTGTGTGTGTGTGTGTGTACCTGTGGATGCAAAATTATTCAAGGAAAAGGATAACCATTCGGATCGATGAATCGGAGAGCCTGAGTTCGAATTCCAGTTGAGTTCATTATATTTTGCTTATGTGCAAATGGCCTTGATTTAAAAATTTTAAAATATCTTTTCTCCCCAGGCTCCCCCAGTTATGGTTAACTAGCAGGACTGATCAGGTCCTCTAGCCTTGGGTCGATTTTAAGACAAATCTGCATTCAGAACTTGAAGAGGGCCGTTTCCAGACCTTGTGGCAAACTAGGTACAACAGCCTTCTGTATTCGGCTCTTCCCAAAAATCTGATTGGTTCACCATTATAATCAAATCATACGTGCGTATTTGCTTCTAAAAAAGGAGCTGCTGTACCTTCCTACGTAAAAATTGACGCATAAGTCCAGGATATCTCCCTAGTTTTCTCTCTCTATCTCTTTTCTTCTTTTATATATATATATATATATATATATATATATATATATATATATATATATATATAAATGCCAGATGTTAATACAAATAACGAAATATTTGTTAAAACTGAACGTATTAAAAGTAATCAATACAAAGTCGGAACACCAGATTTGCTGAGCTGTTTAATATTTAAAACCGATGAAATTAAAAAAAGCCATACAAGCAGGCACGCACACACACACACACACACACATAAAACACACACACATATATATATATATATATATATATATATATATATATATATATTAATATTGATTTTCAATACCCTGCGGTGAGAGTCTGTTTCATGCTTAAATTCGATCTTCAGGCGATTAATATAATCATATATATAAATATATATATTTATCATATATATATATATATATATATATATATATATAAAATATAATATGTGTGTGTGTGTGTGTGTGTGTGTGTGTGTGTGTTGTTGTGTTTAATGCAGATTTTTTGTTTTTATATTAAATAAATATATTAAGGCACTATTTGCAAATAAATAACGCTTTTGTTTAGTTCTAATCATTTTCAATGCCTTTTATTCTTTATTTTCACTTCATTTTATCAATAAACTCCTCGCATATATATATATATATATATATATATATATATTTTACCATATGACAGAAATGATTTATTTAAAAAGAAATTTTTTAAGTCGTTCGAAATTTTCGGACAATTGTGTCCTTTATCAACAGGCTTCAAGAGAAATTTCAGAGAAATCTAATTACTCACTATAGATGTTTTTGTGGATGGTGTATATTTTCTGGTGGAGAATCATATTATTATAAAAACCGGTCTCTGTCTGATTTCTGGAAAACTTTGAAGTGAATTTAGAAAATTTTTAGGAAACTCTGTGTGTGTGTGTGTGTGTGTGTGTGTGTGTATGTGTGTTTGTGTGTGTGTGTATAAAGACATATCTTGACATAACCAGAAAACTCTCCATGTCAATTTCACTTTTGGAAATCATAGAACTGTGAAACTTGTAAAGTTACTCTAAATAAATATTCTTAAAGACTCCAGCAGCATGTTCAACTCCTTTTTTCCTACATACATACATAAATATATATCAAATCTTATTTAAAAAAAAACAAACTATTCACTCTTAGTCATGATGCTCCTGCCAAGTGGGCCACAGGTTGAGTCCTGCTGAGAGCCTATATATTTCTCGAATATTGAGGCCGGTAAACGAAAATAAATATACTGTTTAATAAATAAATGGAGCATCTACTCAGATATGAATATCGAAACAAAATAAGTAATAAAATCTGTTTTTGTTAATAACAAATCAACCACTTTTGGAATATACATATATATATAGATAGATAGATATTGACATTATATATATATATATATATATATATATATATATATATATATATATATATATATATATATATATAATGATATTCTGAAATAGAAGATAATAATATTATATAGAGAAGACACATGTTGAGGAAGTTCATGATGATGGTTCTATGGAAAAGCTTAATAAAAAAAAAATCCAAATGTTTATTTTCACCCGAAATATACGGAGTTTAGAACAGCTCATGATCAAACATATATATATATTGCATATAAAATAAATAGACAACACTTGTTTATATTATTCTGAAAAATAATCTTATATATATATATATATATATATATATATATATATATATATATATATATATATATATATATATATATATATATATATATATATATATATATATATATATATATATATATATATATCTAGGTGCTGTAATCACAAAACAAGCTTGTCTCGTCAAAACAATTACGAATGAGTAGTGAGTTCGATCCTCACTGGGTGCCCCATACTTTCGGCCTTGTGCCACATCTGAGCTACCCTTGGAAAATCATTATATATACTTAATAGAAATCTTCTAAGTATGAGAAACTATACTCGCTCGGAAAACCTTCGATGTATTGCTTTGCAAATAATCAAACCAATACCAAAGGGGAAAAAACGGTATAAAAAGAAAGAACCAAGAATGTGTACGTTAATCGTAAATAATCGTCCAGCATTCAAGTCCGATTATAAAAAAAAAAAAACAATGCGAAAATAGCCTTCCTGTCGATAGACTTAGGTGAAAACCTTACAATTAGGTTTGTATGGTTCTAAGGTTAACTATATATATATATACAGTTGCGTTGGCGTAAAATTTATTACCTGTGGGAATTTAAGTGTTTGATATTCTTTAATTAATAATAATAATTTTGTTCTGTCTTTTGACATAGAATCTTAAATATCTATATCCTATTATAAAATTCCATACGGATGACCATATTAATCATATATATATATATATATATATATATATTTATTAAATATTATTTTTTTTTTATGTTTAACGTTGTTATTTATAGATACAAGTATTTAAGCAAATGCTCTGTTTACGATAAACAGTATTAAATAACATTTACCGGCCTGAATGTCCGAGAAATTTTCATAGAAAATATTCGTTCTTTGACAGGATTCGAACCTGCATCCTATACGGAACAGTCATTTACGCTGACGTGCCTTACCTCTCGGCCACAAAAGAACCTTTTCGGTAGACAAGGTCGAATTTACTGCTTATAAACTTCAATCTTCCATGAATCTCGTACATTCATAACTGCTCTGGCGTATCAAATGTAAACAAATGACGTCATATATTAAGAAATGGACAAGGTCCGACAATTTATTTATTAAAGACATTTTATTATGTTTAACGTTGTTATTTTATAGATACAAGTATTTAAGCAAATGCTCTGTTTATGATAAACAGTATTAAATAAACCGGTAAATGTTATTTAATACTGTTTATCATAAACAGAGCATTTGCTTAAATACTTGTATCTATAAATAACAACGTTAAACATAAAAATGTCTTTAATAAATAAATAATTCGGACCTTGTCCATTTTAATATATATATATATATATATATATATATATATATATATATATATATATATATATATATTATAATTATTATATCATTATTGCATATTAATACTTTTATATTAGATATTCAATATATATATATATATATATATATATATATATATATATATATATATATACACATATATAAATTTTAAATTATATATTATTGCATATTAATATATATATATATATATATATATATATAAATATATATGTCAACATAGAAGTCAACCTGACGATTGCATCTAGCATGAAACAGACTGTAATATATGTTTCTTCTATGTTCATATTTTATATTTACATATATCTATCTATGATATTGATATTTATATATATAAATATAAAGCACAACTTCCAGAATATATTTTTTCATGTACATATATATATATATATAATATGTATTGTGTAAAAAGAAAGAACAGTAAGATATATAATTTGGTGTTCTTATTAGTATTTTATTTTAACAAAATAGTGCTCAATGTAAATTTTTTTAGCATAATATATATATATATATATATATATATATATATATATATATATATATATATTTTTACTAGGGAAATGGAAATTTTAAATTTTTTAAAAATTACCTTTTAATTATTTGTCCGGTTAATACCAATCTTTATGATATTCTGAAGCGTTTGTAACGTGTCTTTAAATAAATTATTTACATTTGATTTTACTTATGAAATTTTGTTCCACGCATTGTTTTTGGGTTTTAAAAGTGGTGGCCTGAATCGAATTTACATTAGCTGCATCCATATATATATATATATAAGCATATCCACTGGAAACTCGAGTTGATTAATCAGATTAAACTAAATCCAATCACTGATCATGTTTTGATGACCAGTCAAACATCCTTACCTGTTGTTGCAACACTTTTCAGCAATATTTTGAATCGGTCCGGGGTGTATAAGACACATTTTTGGCAAAAAATCTTTTTGCGTACTATACACCGAAGGTGTCAAAAATACATACATACAGACACACACATATATGAAGATGCAAACACGCACGCACACACACACACACACATATATATATATATATATATATATATATATATATATATATATATATATATATACTAGAAGTAGAGCCCGGCGTTGCCCGGGGATGTAACAGTAAAATATAGATCAAGTATCGACCATCATAAAGATTGAAAAACAAAATTGACAAAGATTATTGTTTAAGGTTGACGGACACGCATGTCTTAATTATTTTTTTTTTTTTGTTTTTTAGGGTTTTTTTTACGAATTGGTCAAACCCAAACTCAAACAAAAACATTGTTTTCAATCGTTATGACTCTATCGATTGAATAGAATTTTTCAATTTTATTATAAACAATTCTCTTGTAAATGGAATTTTTAAAGCATTCTGAATGTAAAAATAAAGACAAAAGTGTGCAAGACAATAAAAAACACTACCTGCCAAAAAGAAAGTGAAGTTTTGTTGAAATCGGTTGAAAAATGTAGGAAATCCGATCCCATATATAAACGAACACACACACACACACAACCTGGGTTTTATAATAAGTATAACTCGATATGAGTTGTCTCCCTTTCATTCTCGAAACAGCGATGCCTCTTAATCGAGTTTTCAAATTGATTTCGTGCAAAAACAATTGTGTTTTTCCGATTTTTGGCACTGTCAGAACCACCGCAAGGTAATTTTACGTAGTTCTGTGAAGTTTTACGATTCGATTTACCGAAGAGTCTTGCATTATTAGTCGTAATAGTCACTTTTACAAATCCACATATTATTTCCCCAGAGAGCTTGGAAATAAATTTTTTTTCAGGGGCATATATATCATATGTATGTGTGCGTTAATATATATATTTGTCTGGGTAATATATCTCATTTCAAACTAGTCACAACACATTACTTTGCATCTAGTCATATGTTTCTGTTGTTAATAAATATAACCACATAACCCCTCTGAAGATGGTTCATGTGAGCCGAAAGCTTAGATCAAGGAACAGCTTTATAAAAAAAATATCCAAATGTTGGACAATTGTTGTCTTTATTTTCACCAGAAAATAAAACAAAGATACGAAATTTAGAACGGCTCATGATCAAACATAATAGGCATTCATTGTCTGTTACATTTAACAAATATGCTTAAATAATGATATTTATAAATAATATATATATATATATATATATATATATATATATATATATATATATATATATATATATATATATAACTATAACTCATAATGAAAAACCTTCGAATTTTTGATTTGCCAATAATCAAATCAATCTCGAAGTTTTTTTTTTTAAAAAAAAAAGAGCAAGGAACATGAAAGTCTGTCGAAAAAAAAACAGATAGAGGTTCTAAGCCTAAGAAAAAACTTTTTTAAACTCCGTAAAGCCAGCTTTCCCTGACGATCACGCTTAGGTGAAACCTGGGTAGGTTTGTCTGGCTTAACCTTTCAATATATATATATATATATATATATATATATATATATATATATATATATATATATATATATATAGCCGATATACCCGGCGTAACTTTTTGGTATACATTTCATTTTGCAATTGTATAACCGCATTACACCAATGTATAAAATCTTTCCCCCTGTCGAGAAATGTCTGTCTGCGTCCCCGTTTTGCGTGCAACATCAGTTATAATTTATAATCTCTCTCTCCTAGTCATCTTTTTTACGGTATGTCTTTCGCAAGTGTTTGATTATTTCTAATAAAGGAATTCCATCGATAAAAACTTCTGTATTCGTTACTCGCGGTTAATTTGTTTCAATGTTTTAGATATTCACTAAATTTCCTATGGCCTTAATAACATTTAAATAGTATGGCAATGTTCCCAAATCTAATAATCAAACAAAAACGGGGATGAAGCGTCAGAGCTTGATTCAACTGCAAGTGAAAATGCATGAACGCCCACGTCATTCTTTGCACGTTTACTGTAAAACTGGGCTTAATAAGAGGTTCTTCTGGAAGTTTTTCCTATTAACGCTTTGAGGAAATCCTTCTCAAAAACTCTTTGTATCAAAGATTGTTCGAAGGCCAATTTAGGATGAAATTATATAAAGAAACCATTGGTTAAATGGCAAAAGCGGATTTTAGACCTAGTTTGTCGCAGATTTCGTCCACTTAACTGAAATAATCTAAACCAAACATTCGTGCAAGATAATTTGTATGTCATATGTAATTTACATGTCAAATTTGGAAAGCATTGGATGAAAAACCAGGGAGTTATGGTCGAAAATGGGCCTTTTGAACAGTTTTTTGTGGTTTTTCATTATACACATGGAAGTGAGCACGACTAAAACCAAACTAACTTATTTCTTGCATGGTGGCAATTTTTTTTTGTGACATGTTTGAAGAAGATCGGATAAAAAAATGAGGTGAAAGAGCTAATATATTTAGTTGGATGGATATGTATGTTAGCTTTATCACTGATATTGACTGCTTTGCAATAAGTACCGCGCATATATAATATACTAGCAGTAGAGCCCGGCGTTGCCCGGGGATGTAACAGTAAGAGATAGATCAAGTATCGACCATTATAAAGACTGAAAAATAAAATTGACAAAGATTATTGTTTAAGGTTGACGGACACGCATGTCTTTTTTTTTTTTTTTTTTTTTTTTTGTTTTTTTACGAATTGGTCAAACCCAAACTCAAACAAAAAATTATTGTTTTCAATCGTTATGAGTCTACCGATTGAATAGAATTTATTATAAACAATTGTCTTGTAAATGGAATTTTAAAGCATTCTCAATGTAAAAATAAAGAAAAAGTGTGCAAGGCAATAAAAAACACTACCTGCCAAAAAAAATGAAGTTTTGTTGAAATCGGTTGAAAAATGTAGGAAATCCGATCCCATATATAAACGAACACACACACACACGAACAACCTGTATTTTATAATAAGTATAACTCGATATGAGTTGTCCCCTTTCATTCTCGTGATGCCTCTTAATCGTGTTTTCAAATTGATTTCATGCAAAAACAATTGTGTTTTTCCAATTTTTGGTGCTGTCAGAACCACCGCAAGGTAATTTTACGTAGTCCTGTATAGTTTTGTTGAAATCGGTTGAAAAATGTAGGAATTCCGATCCAATATATAAACGTGCACACACACACACACACAATATGCGTTTTATAATAAGTAAGATTTATGTTATAATTTTCGAATAAATTATATATATATTTATTTATATATACATACCTTTCTCTCTCTCTCTTTCTCTCTCTCTATCTATCTATATATATCTATCTTTCTATCTCTTTCCACTCACACACACACACACACACACACACACACACATTTAATTTCACGCATGTGCGTTGTTTTTTTTTTTTTTTAATTTCTCGACTGCACAGCATAGTCGGGCCAGTTGGGCACCGTCTGTGCAAAAATGAGCCCCATGACGCTGGAAGCTCCAATGCGAACATTCAGTATGTTTGGGGGTCAATCTGAGAACATTGCAGAAGATTCGGAAAGAGTTGGATGGTATATCCGGTCAACATCACTGTGTTTGGAATGTTCACTAGTAATGGCTCCATTCACCTTCCCACAAGGCCTCACTGTGAACACAGAGGCCTACATCAAGTGTATTGCATCAAGTTATACGATATGTTGTTTTTGAGACCCGTTCGGTGTTCCTCTGTCAAGGATGGTCTGTATTATTTACAAAATAGTTCCTTAGTATATAAATTTAAATGCCAGTGCCATGCTGAATACATATAACGGACCAATCAGAGACTGGAGACTCGTATTGGCCAACACGTTCCTGCTAATACAAGGACAGGTAATTTTAGTCTTTCTCCAGAACGACCCAGTCTGTGCACGATTCTGCAGTTGATTAACACCTGTTGGACAACCCTGACTCTGCTCATAAACATAGGGACGATTTTTTCACTATTTTACACAGAGTTAGATCCGCTCATCATTTAAAGCTCCTCGAAGCGGTCTACATTAAGATACACAAACCAAGCCAGTGTAAACAAAAAGAGCAATTTATTAGCTCAGTTAGTCAGAAGATGAGGGTAACATTTTTTTAATTTTTTTTTTATACTCACTCGGAACATTCCTCTTTTAATTCGTGAATAAATCGTTTCAATCGTGTTCTGAAACTTCCACCTTCCTCATTTACTATTTACGTTTTGTGAATATCGTATTTTGTGGCGTCCCCGTTTCACTAATGTCACCCTTCTGAAGAAATGTTGGTTACAAGAATTCTCAAGGAAAATGTCAACGTTCCTTTTTAAGTCATTATATATGATTAGAAGAAAGGGTCCACGTGTGCTTCTTATAGTAAGTAAAATAGATAGGTTAGTTAATAAAACAAGGACAAACAAAAGGGTACCAATATAATCAGTATGAAAAATATTTATTATATATTAACCAGGGTACTTTGAGGCGGTTAGCAAGTTTGCCTCGCTAGAACGATTACGCCTGTGCAGTGAGTTCGATCACTAACATTCGACCTTGTGCCACATTTAAGCTACGCTTGGAAAATCACTATTAATTCTTGACCATATGGCAGAAATGAATCACGGAAATAAAGGTTTTATGTCCGTAATTTTCGGACACGCCTGTCGTTCTCAAATAGACATTTTCGGCTACACTGGCCACACACAAGACGTCTTACCCACTCAGCAACCTATGACTTTTCATTTATGTTGATAATCTCACCACACCACCCATCTACTACTAATAATAGACCGGCCTATCGCTTTTACACCGATCAAAATTTTAATTTTAAGTTCATTTTCATAAAAAGTTTCGCACAAAAGTTTTCATAAAAGTTTTCGAGGAATCAGACAGAGACCGGATTTTTGCTAATAATATGATCTCCACCAGAAAATACACCATCCACAAAAACATCTGTCAGTGAGTAATTCCCATTTCTCTGTTTATTTCTCAGCCTGTTGATAAAGGACACAGGCGTGTCCGAAAATTCCGAACGACTTAAAAACTTTCTTTCCGTGCTTCATTTCTGTCATATGGTAAATAATTAATATTTAATAAATGTTTTTCGTACTTATTGCATTTGTACCCTTTCGTTTGTCCTTGTTTTATTAACTAAGCTATCTATTTTACATTATATATATATATATATATATATATATATATATATATATATATATATATATATATATATATATATATGTATTGTATATATTTTACATTATATATATACATTAAGAAATGGACAAAGTCCGACAATTATTTTAAGACGTTTTTATGCTAATACATTCTTTTTATAGATACAAATATTTAAGTCAATGCTCCGTTTATAATAAACAGTATTAATAACATTTACCAGCCTGAATGATCCGAGAAATCTTCACAGAAAATATTTGTCCTCCGACAAGAATCGAACCTGTATCCTGTACGGAACTGTCATATAGCCTGACGTGCCTTAGCCGATTGAGCCACAGAAGAAAGTTCGGTTAGTTTAAAAGCAGTAAAATCGACCTTGACTTAACCAAACGATCCTCTGTGGCTAAAATGTCTATATATATATATATATATATATATATATATATATATATATATATTTTATATATTATATATATATATATATATATATATATATATATATATATATAGTGGATATGCTGTTCCTCGATCTAAGATTTAGGCTCACATAATTTACTGCCTGTCTCTACTATTCCGCGACCGTTTCGTCGCATAGCAAATTTCTATGTAAACAAAACAGGATATCATCTCTGTTGTAATGTCCATATAACCACTCTGATGATGGCTCATGTGAGCCGAAAGCTTAGCCCGAGGAACAGAATAATAAAAATATCCTGTAGAACCGAGTCCAACTTATGGTCGTTAGGCCCTATAGATGAATTATTTAATTCATCGCACTTTCCTTAGTATATGGGATGTTCCTAGTAGGGCGATTTTCTGGGCAACTTGTATGTTGATGTTACCGGGGACACTTAGTAAAATTGTCCATTCCTTTTCTCACGAGGCCCAGATCTCCGATTACTATTGGTACAGCCTCAGTCTTAATTGCCCACATCCTGTTAATCTCGATCTCCAGATCCTTGTATTTGGACAATTTCTCGATAATTTTCATGGTGATGTTTCTCTCAGATGGTGCTGCTATGTCAATAAACATACACTTCCTGAATTTCTTTGCCTTTTATGATGATATCAGGTCTGTTGGCTTTTATTTCCCTGTCAGTTTGAATTGGCATGTCCCAGAGGATAGTTACATCGTTATTTTGGGTAACTGTGTCTGGTTGGTGCTCATACCATCTCTCAGTGGTTTTGATTTTGTGCTTCTTGCATATCTTCCAGTGCACATATACTGCTTCCTTGTTATGTCTCTGGGTATATTCATTTTTTTTTGTCAGTTCCAGACATGCTGAGATAATATAGTCGACAGTTTCATCATATTTTGCGCAAATCCTGCATTTCAGGTTAGTGCCAGCCTTGATTGTGTGACAGTGATAGAATCTGGTTGCGAGGCTTTAGTCCCGTGCTGCAATAATTAGGCCTTTTGTTTCAGCTTTCGACCCGGTGCTCCTCAGCCAATGATGTGTTTTCTGTTGGTCCACATCTGCTTCTTTCGTTCTTTTTAGGCATTTGTCATAAAACGCCTCGTTCTCCCAGTTATTTTGTAATTTCATTTGGTCGAGTTGTTTTGTTTTCTGCTTTACGCGTTTGGCGTAGATGGTATTCGCTTCGGTTTTTGTTGGTAGGATTTCAGGCATATCAGCTGTTTTTTGGAGAGTGCAGCTTCTTTGCCGATGGAGTGGATTTAGTGTTTCACTATTTGTAGATGAAGGTCATTGATTTTTGTAAGGTATGCTTCCAATCAAATTGTGGTAATTTCAGTTGGATGAGACCTCGGCCTCATAAAACTTTTGGTACGTACAGCCCATCAACATCTGTGCACTTTTCATATCTTCCAGCGCACATATGTCGCTTGTTATGTTGTCATAATCATTTTTTGCTAGTTCCGGACATCCTGAAATAATATGTTCGAATTTCACACAGTAGTTTCACCCGACACAGAAAATTTCTACGAAACGAAAACATTAACCTCAAAACTCGAATCATGCTTTGCCAGATCCAGAATTTCATTTGAATGGCACCAGTATACAAACGTTTTCTAAGATCAATGGTTAAAAATGGCTTTGAGTGAAGCCTAGCAATCTTGGTGTATACCACATTTCTTCGAACATTATGGACTGGCGCTACAGAATCAAAAACAATGAACCTTACCAAATAACTGATACTGTATCACTTACAGGTGACCAAAAGCAGCAACAACTAAAACGGATTGGACATTTTCTCAAAGAGAAAATAATGACATAATCGAAACGTTAAACTATTTTATATGTTAATTCGACTTCAATTAAAAGGTTAGGACTTGAGAAACCTTCATGATTTGCTTGTTTTGCTTTATTTTACGGCATATCAACACCTCAATGGGTTATTTAATGCCAACAAGATTTTTAGGGTAAGTTTATATAAATTGGATATGTATTCTTTATAAGAAATCAGTTTGGTTTGGTTTATTTTGTTTTACGGCATATCAACACCTCAATGGGTTATTTAATGCGAACAAGATTTTTAGAATAGGTTCGTATGAATAGAATATGTATTCTTTGTAAGAAATCAGTTTGGTTTGGTTTATTTTGTTTTACGGCATATCAACCTCAATGGGTTATTTAATGCTGACAAGATTTTTAGGATAGGTTCGTATGAATAGAATATGTATTCTTTGTAAGAAATCAGTTTGGTTTGGTTTATTTTGTTTTACGGTATATCAACACCTAATGCCGATAAGTTTTTTATGATAGGTTCGTATGAATAGAATATGTATTTGTAAGAAATCAGTTTGGTTTGGTTTATTTTGAATATCAATATGGGTTATTTAATTCAAGATGTTTAGGTAGGTAAATATGAATAGAATATATTCTTTTGGTTTGGTTTGGTTTATTTTGTTTTACGGCTTATCAACCTCAATGGGTTATTTAATGCCGACAAGATTTTTTTTATTGCTGGTAATATTTTTTTAAAAATGTATTTCTGGTAATGATTCTTTTAGAAAAATGTATTACTTATATTAAAACCTATTTGTACACTTTCATAACACTGTTAACTCAGTTTGTGGGTAAACTATTTAGCTGGGTCCTTAACAGATGTTACTACCCCGGGTCAAGGTAGACCTGGGAACACCAGTAATTAAGAGGTGTTTCCACGCTCCTCAAAACCTCCTGATCAGGGGCCTTGCTGCTGGACGTAGTTTAACGTCATACCCAGGACGCTATGTTTATGAAAAATCTCTGATGAGAAAGGTTTTATAAATGTCAGTAGTACTGGCTGCTCCATCAATGACCGCCAAATGATTACTTATAAGGAAACAACTCATGGTACAGTATAATTCTTCCTCTATGTCCTTCAGGACATTGGCGATCATGGCTCTCCACAATTTCCTGTCTTTTGTAGCTCCTTTTAAATTTTGTCTTTTTGTTATCTCTTCTAAACCTCATTCCAGGATCTATTTACTGGAGCTCACCAGATAAGTTATGCATTGTTTTCCTCTTTTCCTCTTGCCTTTAATCTGTCCTATGAGTACCAAATTTTCTAAGCCCTCTTTCCTCAATATGTGCCCCAGATATTTCAACTGTCTCTCTCCGATGTTACATATGAGATCTTCTTCTATATACTGTGTTCTTTGAGAGTGTAGGCAATCATGGCGCTCGAGAATTTTTCATGTCGTTTGTAGCTCTTAATAAATATTATCTCTCCTACCCACCGATCAGTCATTCATTTACTCAAGTTCGCTAGGTATGTTATTCATTGTTTTTCTTTGTCCCTCTTACCCTTACTCTGACATGTGAGTACCAATTTTTCCAAGCACTCTTTCCTCATTTCGTGCCCTTGAAATTTCAACTGTCTCTTTCTGATATTAAATTTAAGTGGCCATTTTGTGGCCATTGTCTCTAGAATTTCGTCGTTGCTCACATATTCGGCTCGTGGCATCCTCAGCATCCTTCTGTATTACCCCATTTCAAGTCTCTTTTTCATCTGTGAAGTGATTGTTCAGCAGTCACTGCCATACAGGAGGATTGATATTATGCAACAGTTCAGTACTCTTTTCTTTGTTTCTAGCGACATTTTTCTATTTCTTAATACTTTGCTTAGCTTTTGGAAGACATCTTTCTCTATATAGATGCGCCTTTGGGTTTCTGTGTCGCACTTCCCGTCCTAAAAAGGTCAAACAAGAGAAGGAAGAGTGTGTTGCGCAAAACGAAGAGGGTCTTTTACTGTAAAAGTCAGCATTAATAACACTGGCCTTCCTGTACCTCCTTCTCTTCAGTTCCTATATCTATCTATCTATCTATCTATCTATCTATCTATCTATCTATCTATCTATCTATCCCAGTTTGTTTCTTATCTATCTATCTATCTATCTATCTATCTATCTATCTATCTATCTAAATAGAGAGAAAATGGAATTTTAGACACTAAGTCTAAATTTAAATAACAATCCAAATAAAACTGCTTAAATTAAAGGTGTACCCACACTAATTAATATCACGATGAAGACTGTTTTTAGTGACTGTGCCTGATGTATTGAGATTTTGGGCCTAATTATGGATAAACAAACAATCTTCTTTTCTTTGATGGACAGGAAAGGATTTTTTGGTATTTGCTGGGTTGGCCAAAAAGTTTGTTCGCTTATTAAGTAAAAACTTTACTTTATAAACCAAACACACTTTTTGGCCAAACCAATAGCAAGTGTACCTTCTTTTTCTTCTATGTGCCATTGAGGATCATGACTCTCCACAGTTTCCTATCCTTTGTAGTTTTTAATATTTTTTTTGCCATTTACCCCAAACCCTGCCATTCACTGAAGCTCGCCACGTAGGTTCTGTGTTACTTTCCTCTACTCTTACCTTCAGTCTGTCATGTGAGTATCAGATTTTCCAAACCCTCTTTCCTCATTATGTCCCCTAGAAATTTCAACTGTCTCTTCCTGGTGTTAAATCTAAGAGCCCATTTTGTTGCCACTTTATCCTTGCTCACGTATTCGGGCCATGACATCCTCAGCATCCTTCTGTAGAACCACATTACTATTGCTCCAAGTCTCTTCTTCATCAATGCAGAGACTACCTATCATTTACTGCCATACAGGTGGATTGATATTACATAACAATGATATTACATTATATATTACATGATATTACAGACTGATATTGCATAACAGCTGAGTAATCTATTCTTCGTTTCTAACAAAATTTTCCTGTTTCTTAATACTTTGCTTAGCTTTTGGAAGGCATCTTTCATTATCCTTCAAATTTCAGTTTCACACTTTCTCTCCTCTGTTAAAACACTTCCCAGATATTTAAATCACCAATGATTAGAAAAGCATATATTTTATACAACAGGTATTTATTTTTCAGCATAATCTCTTTCCTTGTTAATGCACTTAATTCAGTAGAGAATATTAACCTTATAGAACGAACATGAAGATTTCAAGTCAAAAGTCCTGAAATCCTCTAAAACTAAAACTTTCTTTCTTACAACAAGATTTCACTTATTCTTCTTCCATGTGCCATATCCATGGGCGATCATGACTCTCCACAACTTCCCCTCTTTTTTATTTCATCCTTTTTATTTTGTCTCTGCTTTATCATCTATCTACACAACCTCATTGCTTACGTCTATCTCTCCTTTCCTTATGGCAAAATGATTCCCGTACGATCACCAAAGTTAAGCAATGTCGAGCCTGGATAGTACCTAGATGGGAATACAAGGTTCTGTAGACTTGGATGTGTGGGTGGTGGACGATGACAATGGACAATGAGTAGGAATTTTTAATCGGAGAGAGCCAAGTTCCAATTCCAGTCGGGTTTGTTATATTCACTTACTCACAAAATACCCTCTTTTTCCCCCAGCTATGGGTTAATTAGTAAGATTCGTATCACTAAACTATTATTATCTCAAAAAACAATTCTTGCAATCTAAAAATATTTTCTGGCTTTAAATAACTTGTAACGGGTTGATAAACCGTAAAAAATAAATAAATCAATCAATCAATATGCCTCTCCTGCCTTCAGTGTGTCCTGCGGGCATTTAATTGTGCAAGACCTTTATCCTCATTATGTGATCCCCCCCCCCAATTTTTTTTTTCTGGTTTTAAGTACAAGTGTTCTTTTACCTTTTTTTTTTTTTAAACTTCCTCATTGTTCACATGTTTGGTCTATTGTATTCTCAGCATTCATCACTCACTTCAGGAGACTGACTCATTGTGACTTCTCGGGCTAATGTTTTCTGCTGACATGAAGTGGAAAGATTATATTGAATCTATTTCTAGGTCTGCTGCTAGCAAAGTTGGTTCACTGTGTTGTGTTAGACAATTTTTCTTATCAGATTCACCCAAGAAAGGCAATAAAGCCACCAAAGCCCAATAAGCTACTGAGTGTTAGAAAATATGAGAAAAAAAAAAAACATTACTAAAGAGTGAGAACAATAAAAGAACGGGAATCAAGAAGACAGACGATACCAATTGATATTGCATTTAAATTTTTAAAGATCAAATTTGACAGGAAAACAAGAAGCCGGAAGAGAGTCATACAAGTGCAATAGAAGAAACTGTTAGCATAGAACTTACGGTTACATATAGCCATTTCAACAGTAAAACTATGAGACAATTGCCACCAATCTAGTACTGCACTTAAATTCATAGTGTTTAGGTACCATAGAGGAAAGTTTTTCCGTACAATTACCATGAAAGTATTTATAGAAAAGACACACACACACACACACATGTATATATATTTTTTAGTGAAATTGGAATAGATTTGGACTAGCAAAATCGATCAGAGCATTTTGTTTACTGATGGGAAATCCGATCTAGGGCAAGAGCTGTACCCATTGGAAGTCGGTCATTAGCAGACAATGGAAATGGTCGAAATAATTTTTATTGATTATGACTTGGAATAGAGCTGAGTAAGCAAGGAGGACCTTCAGAATTCACATGATTTTGGTTGAAACAGCCAAACCCCGTGATAATCACATTTGCCAAGTAGTAGGGCCAAGGTTCAGTTGTAACCAGACGGATTTTTTCTATATAAATGAAAAGAGGCAGACGGAAGAGGCAATGGAAGAGCAGATGAGAAACTGAGAGAATTAAAAGGGCAAGAGTTGGGCTAGAGAAAGAAAAGAGTCGAGTTGGAGAATCAAGAAGGAGAGAAAGTGACGTCAGAGATTGGAACGAAGTATCTGCTAACATGTACTGTTGATATAAGTACCACTGCTTCTGCTACCATGAATATTACTACTACTGTTACTACTGCTAAGGAGGAACGCCACTATAAACTTTTAAGCCGTGCACAGAAATCTTATTCCCCCATCGCAAGAGTCATATATTGTTCAGAGACAATTTAATAACAAGTTAATCATAACACACTCTCTCTCTGTCCAGAATCCAGTGTATGCGTTTTTACGTCAATTACTCTTTTCTGTAACCACTTTCTTTTCTATACTATTCTTTTCTGCTATATAAGAGACATTAACAACTCAATCATTGAATAGTTATTTGTCTGCCTTTCTGCAGATATTAATTTTTTTTGTTGCATTCTAAATTTCTTAGCGCAGACTCTCCAGCCGTGTTTACATCTTCAGAACATCACTTCTGATTTCTGGATCAAACCAGACACAACGTGGTCAGGAAGCAGGATTAAACCAGTGGACCAGTTGAATAATCTATGGATGCTCAGGGTACCTACAGCCACTCCCTTAAGTTTGGTTAGGACCAAGTAGACACCTCAACCCAGAGATTAAGATATCGGAGGTTGAGGGGCTGGGGCGAGAGTGTTAGATTATGGCAATGGGAAAGTGACTGAAGCCAAGATGCCAGGTCAGGACCAGTAGCAGTGCAGATTCTTTTTTGAAGTTTATCTAGAATCTCTAAATATATAGCAATGGCACCAGACTAGATGTGACAGGAATATTCAAAGCAAGGAAAAATGTTAAACTTATAAATATTTAGCGAGAGGAGTATAAAAATTTATATATTAAACAAAGGTAAAATTATTTACATTATTCGGACCATTGTCCTCATCTTTGTCACCATATTTAACAACATTTCGGCCATTGTATGCTCCGGCCTTCTTCAGGTTGTGTCCTCAAGGACACATGGCACAGTGAATAAAGGCGTTGGTTAGATCCAGTGACAGGACCCAAAGAGTGTGAGTTCAATACCCAGTTAACGCATGATGGAGAACTTTCAGAGGGAAATTAGCAGGAGATAATTGATAACTGACATCCAAAAACTTGGCACATGGAAGAAGAACAGTTTACCCCAGTGAAAAAAAAAAGGGTTCAGTTTGAAATTCCAATCACCTGAAGATCTGATAAGATATAACAACAGCCGAAACGTTTTGATAAATATGGCGACAAAGATGAGGGCAATGGTCCGAATAAGGTAAATAATGCACATAATACCTCACCTCAGAAATATAGACAGACTCCGAAATGTAAAATTATATAAAAAAAATGAAAGGATAAATATAATACAATATATTAGGTTTGTCTGCTCTCCTCTTTGAGAGCTATTTCTGTTTACTGGGACTATAAAAGGACAATATACATAAACCTTGTATTTTCAGCTGAATAAAACTTTCTCAAAGCCTACACCTGCATACTTTTGTCATTATAATTATTATTATTATTATTATTATTATTTGATAAACATGGACCTTTGTGCTTGCAAAAAAACAGAGTGCTGAAAGGATTTTTTTTGCTATTTGACACCACCATTATTTTAACTACCTTCACTCATCAGCAAGGTTTATATTGTTTTAAAAGGCAATGATTAGAATTGTAATAAAAACTCGACATGAAATATATATATACATTTTCTTTGTTCTTGAGAATTTTCAACAAAAATAATAAACATTATTTATTCATTATATTGTTTATTGGAATGGTTGGCAAAACATTGGCTAATTGCCAATTAATTAAAACTTAATAAATGGTAAATAATAAGAATTTCTTTATAGTTGGTTCACATATTTTAATAATTTACCAAATGTTTATAAATTTATGAATAAAAAAATTATTTCCATATTTATTTCTTTATAAATTGGTGAAGGATAAATATTGGATTGCATTAGTTTTAATTGTATTAGTTTTAGAATTTTGTGAATATAAAATTAATTATGTAATAAACAATCTAATAAATAGTGTTTAGTATTTTTGTCTTCAGTTCTGAAGAACAAGAAAAATATATAATTTCACTTACCATCGCATGTTTTTAGTTTTATTCAATTCCAATCATTATCATCGCACAGCAATCTTCTATGTCAACATAACAGAATATCATCTTTGATGGTGCATATCTTTGTTTAAATGTCCATATACCTACTCTGATGATGGCTCATGTGAGTCAAAAGCTTAGATCAGGAAACAACATAATAAAAAAAAATATCCAAATGTTGCAGTTTTTGTCTTTATTTTCTCCCGAAACTAAAGAACAGCTGATGTTGAAAGATAATAGACATTTGTTGTCTGTTATATTTAATAATATATATATATATATATATATATATATATATATATGAAAAATATAGTCTTAAGATATGCTATATTTATGGGATAAAGTGCTCAATATCAAAAAGATAGAGCATGTGTAAATATTTATATTTTATTCATATATATATATATATATATATATATATATAAAATTGAATGGGTAAGTATTACTCAGAGGCAATAGGCTGTTTCATGCTAGATGCAATTGGCCTGATGATTGCATCTATTATTACCTCTGAGTGTTGACATCAATATATTTATATTTACATAAACTCTATCTCTGATATTGAGCACTTTATCCATAAATATAGCACATCTTAAAACTATATTTCTTCATATATATATATATATATATATATATATAAATATATATATATATATATTTGCTAGTAAAAGGGAAATATTTACTTATTTTTTTATTTTTTATTAAATGTAAATTATTTTCAAATTTACACTATTAAAAATAGTCATGTTTTTTTTTTATGATTCAGGATAAGAGATTTAAAAGTTTTTTCTTCTCTTCTCCTCTTCCAAAAATCCGTTTACTAGATTTCTGTCACTTTTACATCTCTCCATTTGTAATGTAATTGTCTGGTAATCACTGACATATATAAGATTAAATATGACAGCGTGTTCAATAATCTTTTCTCTGTTTCTAACAAAATTTTTCTATCTCTTAATACTTTGCTTAGTTTCTGGAAGATTTTTTTTTTATTCAATACACTATGATTTTTATACTCCAAGTGCTCACAGTATAAAAATATAGTTAATCTCTAAACAACTAACAACATAGAAAAATAGAATTAGCAATCCAAATTCAAACTCAAACTAAGACAGTTTGTATTCATGTTGTGCTTCTGCCTTTGAGAAAGGCATGAACCCACCCTTCCAGTAGGTGAGGTCAAGAATTACTAAAATGTCAACCCATACAACCTGTAATTGATAGAGGAAATGAATATTGCCAAGTTACCTACTCTGACATTTTACTAGGTCATGGGAATGTTTATAAATTAATTTGTTTTGTATTTTTTAGATATTAGCATTCATAATGTAGAGACATTATGAATAATGTTAATATCTAAAAAAAAAAGTTAATTTATATTTTTTCGTTTTATTTGACATTGATTTTAAATTTTAGAAATTATAACTGAAATATTTAATTTTTCAATTTTAAGTCTCATTTTAAATTTACGTTATGGGGTTTTCTTATCGATTTTTTCCATTTATTTTCCTTTTTCTTGTTGTATTGCGTATTTGTGTAAAATTGGGAACGCCTCTGTTTACTTTATTGATTTTAAAAGTTTAAAAAACAAACGTTGTCTTGTATAATTTTTTTTTAAAAAGCCAGTATATAATTTACCTTACTGCATGAGTCAGACGTGACTACTTGATAAAAGAAGTCAAAACGAGGCTGGACAGACGAGAACAGTCGCTTTGTGATGCGACTGGAGACGAAGCACAACAGAATATACAAACAAACCAAAAAGCGTCTTCCGAAGCAGTTCCAGCGAATGAACCCTAAAAAAAAAGGATAAAAATGGTGGTCGGTAGGATGGCATGCGGTTTCCTGTCCGTCCAACAAATCGGAGGTAGCAGCAAATATTTTATTCACAACCTACCATCCTGTAGTCCAATGCCGATAATGACCACCATCACGAAAGACAACAACATCATGGTATACCGCCAATTTGGACTCGGACCAGATTGGAAGTAACAACTTTTCTGAAAACTCTGTTGAGGCTCAAGGTAGTGGTCAGCTAACGGACGTGAACCCTAGTCCAAATTTGGTTTCATATGTTTCCCAGCTGGTATCCGATCCAAAAACCCAAGGCTTCAGAAAAAGCCACTACTACTACTAATAACAACAATAGTAATAATAGCAACAGTAGTAGTAGTAGTAGTGTTTCCAGTAATTGTAGCAATTTCTGTTTTAGCCACTGTCACCAAAGTGGTCACTTCTGATGAAGAACAGGAGGCTTTCCTCGCAGAAAATTGACTCTGATTTGCCCAATTTTCTAAGTCGGACGTGGTGAATTATTTTCTTCTTATATAGAACTCCCACCCACAAACATCTACTTTTACAAAAAAAAAAAAGTTTTTATTTAAACTAAAGCTACTATGTTAGTTAAATAAATAAAATAAATTAAAACCAATTTAAAAATTTAAAAATCACATTTTTATTTGTATTTTTGTTGATGTCGAATGGAATGATATTTTCATTTCTTCAGGAAATTTAACATGTTATCCCCAGTCTATAAAAAAAAAAAAAAACACATAGATTATATAAGTCTCAGTAGTAACACCATTTTTAAGTTATTTGTTTTACAAACCTAATTTCAGAATTTTAACCTTACAGGAGTCTCTGAACTAAACTAAAGATTTTTGAAATTTTTTTTTTTTTTTAATTTCTAAATTGTCACGTTTCTCATTTGTTCAGAATGATATCCAAGTTGATTACAAAAAAAATCCACCAAGAAAATTTATTTCAATTTAAATTCATTTTTAAAAGTGTTTTTTTTTAGATTGCAACGACTTCTATTCATTAACGTTTGTGATACTAGACTCTAGTAACTAGAGAAAAGTTTTTATAAGCTGCCTTTGTACAGTGCAAGAACATCAGGACTAAAAGATTTGTGTTACATCAGTCTTGTGAATATCCAGGAAAACATCAGGACTAAAAAAAATTGTTATACCAACAAGAAAAAAATGGACAGGGAAAACCCAACATTCAAGATCCTGGCAACTTGGGCTCGAACCAGTACCAGATTTACCTAGGGTTATCAAGCTGAAGCCTTGGGCCTCAAATTCAAAATCTAGGGAACTCCAGTCAAAGGTATATTTTTGACAGTCTTTTCTTACAAATGCTGTCATAACACATTGTAGACTCTAAATAACTGTCTAGTAATTTTAAACACCCATCATCATCCTCAGCTTTATTCAAATTGTTTAACACTTCCATTTTCCCTAAAATGTGAATGGGGGATTTGGATGGACCTTACAAAATGGAATAGCCCAGGGCCTCTATTCATCTAAATCTGGCACTGGCTCAATTTATTCATCAACACCATCATCCTTGGCAGCTGGAGTGAGCACAACCCCATTTTTTAATTTTAATTTAATAGAAATTTTTTTTTTTAAATCATCCCCCCAAAATCTATATTGCTGTAAAGTTTTAAAAAGTTGTCATGTGATCAAACAGGGTTTGGCTGAGTTCAGGATCTTCATGAGCCTTTGTTAATTAAATTCACTTTCGGTACAAAAAAAAATTAAAAAAAATGCTAATTTGTCATTATTTAATACTGACAGCATTATACTATCTTTATTTATTTTTTTTTTTTCTAACTTTGATAAATGTCCCAAAAGATATACAGGTAGCCTAAAAGTTTTTGGCTAAAATTTTATAGATGCTTAAGTTAGAATCTTTGAGCCTAATGAAAATGAGACAGGCATGAATCCATTTTTTTCTCAGCTATGGATAAACAGCAGGGTAGACTGGAAAAACCATCCTTAAGTGGTCATCAGTCTAAAGAAAACAACTGAATATGTAAAGTTTTACAAAGTTGTCATGTGATCCAACAGGGTTTTGCTGAGTTCAGGATCTTAAATTCATTCTGCTTTAAAAAAAAAAAAATGCTAATCTGTCATTATTTAATACTGACAGCATTATACTATCTGAATTGTCTTTTTTCAGCTATGGATAAATGGCAGGGTAGACTGATCGCAACTCATCATCATAAGTGGTCATCAGTCTAAAGAGAACAACGAATATGTAAAGTTTTACAAAGTTGTCATGTGATCCAACAGGGTTTTGCTGATTCAGGATCTTAAATTCACTCTGCTTAAAAAAAAATGCATAATCTGTCATTATTTAATACTGACAGCATTATACTATCTGAATCGTCTTTTTCTCAGCTATGGATAAATGGCAGGGTAGACTAGGCTCGCCATCCTTAAGTGGTCGTCAGTCTAAGAGAACAAAGAATATGAAATCAAAACCCTAAAGCAGGCAACAATATCACCAATATCTTTCTCAATAAGTCATCAACAGAAATTAATATTTTAAAGAAAAACAGGCTATAGAGAGTAATGGTTGCCTACGTCCTGAAGGGATATGGCATTTTAAAAGAATGGTGGTTGGAGAATTGTGATGTGCTAGTCTTTTTTCAAGTAGATATGCCTAACCTAAGAAAGTAATCATTCCAAAACTTTTGTCTGGATTATTTACCTGGTAAAGGTGTTAACCAACAGTGTTAAAAATTGCCAATGAATGTTTACTGAGGCATGGTTATCGCCTCCTGTGCATTTTATGTAAGTGGAGCTATGTTTCTCCTCATTTTAGATGGCGAAAAAAGTTGCTCAGCCCTTGGGGTTCCAACACTATAGCAACTGCTCTCTATTACTCACCACAGAGAACCATCCCTGGCCCCTTTTAGAATGTCTGACGCTCAACTCCACAAGAGCACCTCTTTGCGACTGCTCGGTTTCACATTGAATGCTGACCTGAGATGGAACAAATACATTGAGTCAATAGCTTCGTCCACCGCAAGGAAAGTTGGCTCCCTGTGCCGCGCCAGGAAATTTTTTCTCGCCAGAGTCGATCCTTCAAATCTACAAATCAACCATTCGCCCCTTGCATGGAGTATTGCTGCCATATATGGTCTGGAGCCCTTCTGTTTTGTCTCAAGGTCCTTGATAAAATCCAGAGACGGATATGCAATGTAATTGGCCCTGATCTGGCATCTCGTCTGCAGTCGCTCTCTCACAGATGTGCCGTTGCCTCCCTCTGTCTTTTTTTACAAATACTTTCATGGTAACTGCTCCGATGAGCTGCTTTCGCTGGTTCCCAGACTTCATGAATTTAAGCGTTCTACTAGGCTGGCATCTTCTCTCACCCTTTCACTGTCAAAAAACTGTTAAATGTAGCTGTCTCTTCTACTCCAATAGCTTCATGTCTCGCACCTCTCGCCTGTGGAACTCCCTCCCCATTTCTTGTTTCCCTGATAGCTATAATCTCCAACTATTCAAATGTAATGTCAATCGACGTCTCCAGATGCCTTGATCTATCCCCTATCCTTCTCTTCATCCTTTCCTCTATCACTCCTATTTGCTCTCACTCCAACTCTCTGTAACCCCTTGTGTGCTAGTGTTTTCCCACCTTGCATGGGGTGAAATGCTTTAAAAATAAAAAAAAAAAGTTTGAAACTTTGTAATGCCAGTGTGACAGTGATCTCAGAGGCTGGGCAAAAATAAAATTTTATCCTTTATTGACAATATTTTTTTAAAATCTTTTAAATCCTAAACAAAAATGATAAATTGTCATGTCCAGCATTTAGTGAGAAGGCTAGATAAATATACTTATCTGTTTTTTTTTGTTTTTTTTAATGGAGATTGAAGATAATATTGTACAGTTTTTTTTTGTTTGTTATTTTGTTTGTTTTTTTTTGTTTGTTTGTTTGTTTTGTTTTTGTTTTTTTTTCTCTAGAACCCAAAACGCACAGCAATCAGAAATAATCATTTTTTTATTTATTTATTTTTTTTAATTTTTTTATTTTTTCATATGACTAAAGATTAAGAACTCTAGATTTTAAAATTTAAAAAAAAAAAAAAGTTTTATTAAATTTTATAAAAGTTGATAATTGCGTGTGTGGAAGTTTGTAGCATTAAATTCATTATAAATTGACCTGAAAAAATGGAAGCCAAAAAAAAATCAAACAATAACACATGAAGAAAAAAAAACTGAAATAAAAATCTGACATTTTTATTTTTTTCATACAATACTATTGATTAAGAATTTCACATTACTAATTTCCAGGTTATTTTTTTTTTTTTTTTAAATTTTAAGAAAACAGATTGTATGAGCATATTTGTTTTGGTTAAACAAAAAAAACAATTAAAAATGAATTTATGCAGCAACCTTAAAAATTAAATTGATTGATTAGTTTTTTTTTTTACTGATTATCAATTTTTTTTTAATACCTATTTAAGTGGGAATTTTGATTCAAAGTGGTTCCATTTTTAGGAAAATGCTTTTTTTTATTAAATTCAATATTAACTTTAAAAACAAAGATTTTTTTCCGGATAATTTGTTATTTTATCCATAGCTGGGGGGAGAAGAGATGGATTCATACCTTTCCCAAAAAATTTGAATGCAAATGAACTCATTGAAGAATTTGGAACAAACTAAAAAAATTCTTATTCTGAGCCACTACCATTACATCTCCTACATTCAAAACATTTAATAATTTCATTTTTTAATTTTTACATGACCTGGGGTACTTAATTTATGGTAATATGAAAAACAAATTGGCACTGACCAGAAATTAATCATTACAGAAAAATTACAAATAAGTAAGAATTTTTAAAATAAAAAGGAGAAAAATAATTATGAATGTCTTTGATGCAAAAATCAATTTTTTCCAAATAATTTTTTTTATTTGCAATAAATTCATTAAATAATTAATGATACTTTTAACATTATTTTAATAACTACCTTTTTTTATAGAGATTATTTAACTATTTTCAAATTTAAACAAAATAGATAATAAAATTCACTAAAAAAATGAATAAAAAAAAAAGAAATTTTAAAAAAAAAAGCAAATTTATGAACTTTTTTTTTTTCTTTAAACAAGTAAATAAATAATAAAAAAATTTTTACAATTCTTTAATGGAAAAAAAAAAAGAAAGAAAAGAAAGTAAAAATCTTTATGAAACTTTAAAAAAATATTTTTATTATTCTGCAATTTTTTAAATTATTTAAAAATTTGACTACTTTTTATTTTTTTTAAATATTATATTTTTATATTTTTTTTTTAAAATTTTTATTTATTTAACTTTTAACTTTTTATCAAAACTTCATGGAAATATTTTTTTTAAAGCATTCCATTAATTCAAATGGACATTTTTTTTTTTATTTTTTCAAGGTCTTATATTTGAAAATTTTTTTTTTTAACTTTTTAATAATTTACTAACCATACCATTTTTCAAACAGGCTTTTTCTTTTTTTTACCAGTTCTAATTTTTTTACTATTTTTTAAATTTTAAAACACTCTTTTTTTTCCATTTTTTATGATTTATATAATTATTTAAAATTATAATATATATTTAAAAATTGAAAATATTTTCTTAAAAATTTTAATATGAAATTAAAAATTTTCACAAATTTTTAGTATTATATTAATTTTTGTTCTAAATATGCATGAACCTATTTTTCATATAATTGAATATCTTTTTTGATTTTAATTTTGATAATGTTTTAATTTTAAAAAAAAAAACAATACACCTTTTTTTCCATGGTGCATTTTGAATTAATAAGGAAATTTCAAATTCAACTAGGCAGACAAATAATCAATCAAACCTATTCAAAAAATTTAAATTTATTTTTTTCACCGATGAATAGTAAAAAAATTTCTAATTTTGTAATTTCAACTCACTAAAATCTTTTACATTTTTTTTAACACTTTCATAAAAGAACAATTTTGAGTGGCATTTTTTTTCTTTTAGGGAAATTTTTTCTAAAATTTAAAGATTTAAACATTTATTATAAAAATTATTATTGATTAAATCTTCAATTTTACATTTTAGAATACATTTCTTTTTTTTCTATTTTTTAAAAAAAAAAGATATAAAATTCTTTGTTTTCTATAAATTCATAAAAAAACCTTTATTTCATTATTTAATATAAACTACTTCAAGTTTTTTATTTTTAAGAAACCTTTTTATAATTCTTTTATTTTTCATAAAAAATTTATTTAACTAAATTAATTTTACTTTAAAATTTTATATATAATTTTTTAAAACCTGAATAAAAATCAATTTATAAATTTAAACAAGATCTTGTTTATGATCATCAATTCTATTTTTTGATACAATTTTTAGAAATGGTTGGAATGATAAGAATATATTTTAAGAAATCAGCTTGGTTTTTGGTTTATTTTTTTTTTTATATTATAACCTCAATGCATTATTTAATAAATGACACAATTTTCAATAATGGATGAATAGAATATTTCAAAAATTTAAATTTTTTTTTTTTATTTTGTTATAGGAAAAGAATAATGGGTTATTTAATTTGAACAGATATATTGATAAGTTGTTTTTATGAATAGAATATGTATTCTTTTAAGAATAAGTTTATGATTTTGTTTAATGTTAATGGCATTCAATGGAATTTGATATTATTTTTAATATTCAGTTTTACTTTCAATAGAATGTGTTTTTTCTAAACAAAAATCAATTTTGGTTAGTTTTTCATGATGATATAAAGAATCAATTTTTTTGTTGAAAAAATTGTATTAATTTGAATATGTTATTTTTTTAAACAAATATTGGTTTTTTTTTCAATTTTGTTTTATGGCATATAATTTAAAACAAAATTTTAGGAGATTTTTAAGGATAGTTTCAATGAATAGAATATGTATTCTTTAAGAAGAATCAATTTTTTGATTTATTTTGTTTTTTTATATCAACATCAATGGGTTATTTAATGTTGACAAGATTTTTAGGATAGGTGTTATGAATAGAATATTATATTTATATATAAATCATGTAAATACAATATTTATTTGTTTTGTTTATATTTATATAGACCTCAATGGGTTATTTAAAAACAAGATTTTTAGATAGGTATAATGAATAGAATATGTATTTTTAAAAGAAAAATTTTGGTTTGGTTTTTTTGTTTTATGGCATATCAAATTCAATGGGTAAATTTAATGCCGAAAAAAATTTTTAGGAAAATTATTAAATGAATAGAATATGTATTCTTTGTAAGAAATATTTTTATTTTAATTTTTATTGACAATTTTGAAATATCAAACCTCAATGGGTTATTTAATATGATATTTTTAGGATATTAAATGAATAGAATATGTATTTTATATAAGAAATAAGCTTGGTTCATTTTTTTTACAGCATATCAACCTCAATGGGTTATTTAATGCCGACAAGATTTTTAGGAAAGGTTCATATGAATAGAATATGTATTCTTTAAAGCAGAAATCAACTTGTTTTGTTTTGTTTTAACCAGCATATCAACCTCTTTTATTTTTTAATGTTTAAAATTTTTAGGATAGGTTAATATTTGAATAGAATATGTATTATTTGTAAGAAATCAACTAAATTAAATTTATATTGATATTTTTATATATCAAATAAAATGGGTTATTTTTCAAAAAACAAGAATTAAGATAGGTTATTAGAATAGAATATTATTCTTTTAAGAAATCAGCTTGGTTTGTTTTGTTTGGGAAGCATATTTCAATTTATTTAATGCCTTTAATTTTTAGGATAGGTATTTTTCCAACCCTTCCTTGTTTTAAAAATTAAAACAGAAAAATTTGTAAACATTGGATATCAACATATTTTAATTTTTTTAAAATTTTCAAAAAATTTAAATGCTTTATTAAAAAAGGAATTTTTTTTTTTTTTTATGATGAATTTGCACTATGGTTAAAATTTTTTAAAAGTATTTAACATATAAAAAATAAGTTTTTATTTTTTTTATTAGATTTTTTTTTGGATTTTTAGAACTGTTTACATTGTTGCAAAAAAACCTTCATTTATCAATATTCACAAAAATCTGGGTAGACCAGCAATTAACAGATGGTTTATTTCAGTAATAAAATGCCTGGGGCTTTTTTTGACTATTTATTGCCAATATTTTGTTTTAAACTTAAGAACAGTCAAACAATGTACTTTATAAATTACTTAAAATTTTTAATTTTTTTTTAGATTTTGAAAAATTTATAAAAATATTAATTTTAAATTTATTTATTAAAATTGTTTATTTACAAGAATAATTTTATATTTACAACATGAAAACTAATTAAAATTAATACAATTATTTATCATTTACAATTTATAAAGAAAGAAATATGAAAGCAATTTTTTCATAGATTTATAAACATTTACTAAATTATTAAAATATATGGCCCCCATCTATAAGGAAATCCTTATTTATTGTTTTATAAAATTTGAATCAACTGGCAATGAACCAATGTTTTGCCAACCATACCAATAAACAATCTAATAAATAGTTTTTGTTATTTTTCTTGAAATTGTTAGGAACAAAGAAAATGTATAAACTCACATCTGTTTAAGTTTTATTAATATTCTAATCATCACTTTTTAAAAACAATACATATTACCAAGGAGTGAAGGTAGTTATGATAATAGTAGTGGTGTCAAGGGAAAAGACACGCAATTTTTTTTTTTTTTTTGCTGACACAAAGTTTCATGAGTGCCGAAAGACCTATGCTGTCAAAAGTTTTAAATAAAGAACGTTTGCAGTATGAGATTTTTTTTAATTCGGGTGATATTTTTGTTTTTTATTTATTTATGTTTTTTCTTCTTAAAGACATAAATGTTTGGCTTTTTTTTCGATTACCACCAGTTCAGTTTATTATGACAGTCACTAGGACAATGATTTTATTCCCTAAAACAAATCATTACAATTAATAATAACAATTGATAAGAATAATGTAATCCTTCAAGCTCTTATTTATGTGGTTATTCTCATTTGTTAACTGGGTCAAGAAATGGCTTGTAAATTTCAACACATCCAACACAAAACTGTTTTCATTTAATTACCACATAGAACTCTTTCTGCCTGCCATCAGCATGGCTGATGCTAAACTCCAGCAGAACAATACTTTATGCTTTCTAGAGCTTCCGTTTTCCACCGTCATGAAGTGGAGCGATTATACTGACTAAATTTTGATATCTTGAAGGTTGGTTCACAGTGAATTTTTAGAGTAGTTGCCAGGTTTACTTTGTCAGACTTATTACTACTGAAAGGGGAATAGGGACAAGGACGGTCTTCTGTCTTAATTTTAAACTTAGCTAGCCACAATCATTGGCCCAAACATACCACAATATTCCTTACACCAAAAAAACACATTCTTATCATTCTTACTACATCCACCATAATACCACAATGTCTCTATAAAAATCCTAACTAATCACTTCATGTCTGTTGGGGAAGGAGAATATAACAATTTAAAAATCTAATCCCCAATGAGTACTTGTTATATACTGTATCTATCAACATGTTCCAACCTCATAAATACGTTGGACACTATTGTAAGTAGGGGTAATATGATGTCTAAGTAGTCCACCACGAGCAGTGGTTTACCTACTTTATGATGCTGGCGAGTGCTGTATTTTGTTGATGTTATAAAGATTACCATTTTATTTCCAACCTCCGTTTTTGGTTATTTCTCATTCAGTAACCCTCTCTAGGCTACAATATATATATATATATATATATATATATATATATATATATAAAATTAAAAAAAAAACAGACCACTTTAAGGCTCCATTGTAATAGTTTATTTCACCAGAGACCTTTTAAAGTATGTGGATCCTCAGACATCTCTTTCAAAAGGTGAAACGAAAAGTGAAATGAAAATTTACACTTTTGACGAGTAGTATTAAGTTTATGTAATTTATTACAGAGGGCAGTGAGGAGTGGTGTGAGAGACATGGTCAAGTTTAGAGAAAATTTTTATTTTTTTTTCTGTCATACTTAATATTGAGGAAGGAGTAAGGATCAGACATTGACCTATTTAATCAGTCAACTTCAAATGAAATGATATGTTGAAAGGAAGGAGAGAAAAGAATCCAAAAAAGGAAAAAAAAAGAAAGGAGATGTATTTAGGGTTTACGGAAGAAGAAGAGAATTTTTATAGTTTTTGCAATTTAGGTAAAAAAAACAGATTTTAACATTTGATAGTAATTTAAATGTTTAAAAAAAAAAACGCAAAGAAATTAATTTAATGCTTGTTAGCAATTTAAATATTTAACTCCTTTATAAATAAATTAGGAATTTAATATGAGTTAAAGAGAAAAGCAAAATATTAAAATATATAATATATATATATATATATATATATATATATATATATATATATCATATGCATATATATATATATATATATATATATGAATATAAACATATTCGTCAGTTTCATGCTGATGGCAGGCAGAAAAGTTTCTCTGTGGTGATTAAATGAAAACAGTTTTGTTTTGGATGTGTTAAAATTTACAAGCCATTTCTTGCCCCAATTAACAACAGATTAGTTGTCATCTGCATAAATACTTATTTGGGAACTGATGACATTGCAAAGGTTGTTGATGAAGCTCAGAAACAGCATAGCTTCAAGCATAGAGCCTGGGACTTAGCATTTCAAGTTTTAACGACTAACCCCACCTCCAAAAATAAAAACATTGCTACCACATCTGGTCTAGTATATTTGCTACGTATATAAAGATGTTCATTTTTTTTTTTTTTTTTTAATCTTTCTTATCCCAACTATGAATATCAATGCCATTAGTAATGCCCCCCGTCCCCTTATCGTCAGTACATAAGAAAAGTGGAGCAAATTTGCTTGGGATATGGTATAGAAGACTTAAATGATCAGTGCCCATCTCTTTATATCTGTGCTTGTATATACACAGAGCATAACCGAAGAATGTGAATCATGTCAGCCATAAGCTTTCATCTGGATGTCATGTATGGCATCAGACTTGTTCAGAAATATCTAAGCTGTCGGCTATGTCTAACCGCTTTCTCAGGTCAGTGACTAAAAACAGCTTTGAGCAAATGAAGCCTGTAGGCCTTAGCAAGGACCATCTTTCTTCAAACCTCATTGACTGGTGCCACAGAATCACAACTGTAACAAATAGCAGAAACCACATTACTTGATGATTTTCTGTTATTCAACTAAAAATAGATGGCACGCATATAAGAAGAGAAAATAATTACATAAAGATGTTGATATGCCAACATTGCTTCAACTGCAAAGGTAGGAAGGAAACAATGCTGGGAATAGTAAAAGTTACTGGGCTTGACAAAAGCTATTTTTTTCTGAAAAATTGTTTTAATAGAAAGATTTTATAAATTTCAGCCAATGGTAGCACTGGCTATTGTTGGACATTGAATATCAAAATTTTCTTAGTTAAAATGGCTGAATTATTACTTTATTTATTGAAGTCTAGGAAGAGATTAATCAGACTAGGGCACTTGTTCCCAAAAATTGTACTCTGTTGATGAGGTTTGAAATATTTTCAGTATTTGTAAATATTTGTCACGGACATGTACAACATTATGGACCAATACATAGAGGAACTATATTGGTCCACAAAGTTGTACATCTAGACATTCAGTGGAGTCAGAACTTGGAAGGCAGATACTAATGAATGAGAAAAGGATGCCTCTATTGATGTGGTCATATGTTTCTGAGAAGTCAACATACCAGCTATACAATCTTCTATTGGAGAGTTATACAATTTCCTGGAGTTGTTTTGAGTATATATAGGCCATCATTACACCTCTTACTTGAACGAAATGGGTTGTGAAAAGTTGACTTTTCTTAGAATGATGAAAGATTAGTTACTAAAATCTTCATTATTATTTTCATCATAATGAATCCAAATACCTCTGTATGAGTGTCTGGAGGATTATTGAGATAATATTTTTTAAATTGTTGTTTTATTCCCCTCTCCACACTAGACTGTCATCGAGATTTCCTCAATTTACAGGTGAGTTGGTTAGATGTAATTGTGAAATCTATGTTAACATTTTTTTTTCTCACACTTATTGCTTCAGAACTCTCTTCCAGCTCCATGTTTTCCAGCGAACTTTAATCTGCAAACATTTAAATGTAATGTCAATCGCTATCTACTGTCCTCATGATTACTCTTTCCTCTTCCCACACCTCATTAATGTTTCTGTTCCTAATCCTTCTACACACTGTAATCCCTTGTGTCTTAGCGGCTTTACTGCCTTGCATAGGGTGATACTGATTAAAAAAAAAAGAAAAAATATATGGGGATTAGATAGGATTTTCATAGAGACATTTAGGTGTTATAGTGGATTTAGTAAAAATGGTATGAGACTATCATCGAGATCTCATCAATTTACAGGTGAGCTGGCTCGATGTAATTGTAAAATCTATGTTAACGTTTTCTTTTCTCATACTTATCGCTTGTGGAGCTTGCTGAGAAGTCAACATAGCAACTATACAATCTTCTATTATTAAAAGGTATGCAATTTCCTGGATTGTTTGATTATATTTTATATTAATATAAAATATTATATTTTCACCTAGTCATTAACTGGGGCAAAATGTATTTGTTAATTTTCATCATCTGAGAAACTCTCTCTGTCTTCTATCAGTATGGCTGATATCTAATCTCCAGGAAAGTAAATTTATAATCACCTGCTCTGGTACATGTTCTCAGATTTAGTAAGAATGCATTGTTTTAATGTTAAAAATATTGTGGGATGATTGGGTCAGTGATTGTGGCTAGCTAAGTTTAAATTTAAGATAGAAGAAAAGCCATCCTCCCCTCCTCATTTTGCCTTGTGCCACATTTTGTAATTTTACAAATAAATATAAACTCTTTGCTATGGTACCTAGACTTTTTTTTGAATTTAATATTATGTACTATACTTTCATTAAGATTTCATCAATTTTCAGGTGAGCTGGCTTGATGTAATTGTAAAATCTATGTTAAATTTTCTTTTTCTCACACTTATTGCTGCAGAAATCTGTTTCAGCTCCATGCTTTTCAGCCAACTTTAATCTGCAAAAATTTAAATGCAACATCAATCGTTATCTACTGTCATCCTTTATTACTCCTTCCTCTTCCTGCTCATTATTAATGTTTGTTATTTATCCCTTGAGGCTCCTTGATAAAATCAAAAGAATGATACTGCAATATTATCAGTCCTGATCTGGCAGCTAAAGAAATCACTTCCCCACCAAAAAGGTTGCATGTTCAGTGCCTTTTCTATAAATACTTTCATGGTAATTGTTCAAAAATGCTCTTCTAGTTACTATTTTATTCCCTTTTTTAATTTTCACAAACAATGAATTGTACATATGGGGATTCACTTGGGACTTTCATAGAGACAATGAGGTATTATGGGTGAATATTAGTAAAAAAGGTATATAAATATGGCGTTTTTTAAACCGGTAAGGAATATTTTTTGTATGTTATTTGATAGTTGCAAATGGCTATCAAAAGTTTAATATTAAGACAGATGAAGATGAACCTTTTCCCCCATTTCCCATTTTGGCCTTGTGTCATTTCTGTACAAACTCAGAATAAATTGTCTTATTTCTGAGATGAGGTATATGTACATTTTCACATTATTCGGACTATTGAATTCCTGGTGTCATCTTTTCATCAATATTTATCACATTCTTTGCCTTTATGGGCTCCTGCTTTCTTCAGGTCCCCAAATGAATAATCGAACCCCATTATTTTTGCTCATGGGGTAGACTGTTCTACTTTAATGTGCCATGAAATTTAGTGAATGTGAATTGTTTGGTAAGATCCCCATCGAACAGGACCCAAACGTTGTTGTGAGTTCAATATTAGTTAAACCCAGTAACCTCCTGTTTCAGAGGAAATTAAAAAGGAGATAATTGAAAAATGACATCCATCAAACATGGCCTTGGAGTCCAAATAATATAAATAATGAGCAGAATAAATAACGCTTTCACTTTGATTATCCACTTAGATCTTCTTGAAAAGAACACAGTGCTAGACTGGCGTCAAAATCTCATCAATTTATAGTTCATTTGGCTATATGTAACAGTAAATTCTATGCTAACAATTTCTTCTCACTTGTGCAACTCCCTTCCGGCTTCATGCTTTCCAGCCAACTTAAATCTGCAAAAATTTAAATGCAATGTCAATCACTATCGACTGTCCTGTTTACTCTCTTCTCTTTCTGCTCATAATTCTTAACCATAACCAGTAATCCTTTGTATTTTAGTCACATTACTGCCTTGCTCTGGGTGGTACCAATTAAAAAAAAAAAATTAAAAAAAAAGATGCTAGAGGAAACTTTTACAGCCCTTATCTGATCCATTCATAATCAAGTAAGATTTATTGTCGACTCATTGAAGAGTAAAATGTTCTTTGGTCATAATGACACAGACATCAGTTTGAATCCTTCCTATTTCCTTCATATTCCATTAGTAAGGAGGAAGTTCCACTCAGACAGCTTCTTTCTGAGAACTTTTGCTATGTGGAACAGGCACCTTAAATGATGCTTCCTTGATCACTACAATCTTAAACTCTACATATCTAGGGGTCAACCATTATGTATCCTACCTATCCTCATAATTAGCACTTTCTACCTCTCTCCTTGTATGTGAGAACAATCTCACCAGTCTAAACCTTCTCAGCTAGAACCTCATTCCATAGTCCAAACACTGAGTCAACTTAATACATTTGTCTATATTTTGACATGAGGTATTATGTACATTATTTACATAAATCAAACAATTGTCCTCATCTTTGTCACCAATTTTATTACAACATTTTAGCCTTTTTTAGTATCTGTCTATATTTCTGAGATGAGGTATTATGTAATAATTTACATTAAGGAGACTATTGTCCTCATAAAACGAATCAGCCATATTTATTACAATGTTTCATGTTTTTCAGTATCTGTCTATATTTCTGAGATGAGGTATTATGTACATTATTTTTTTTTATTCAGTCTACTGTCCTCATCTTTGTCGCCATACGGATTCTATACCCCGCCATAAAATTCGGCCTGGTCTTCTTCTGGTGGTTGGAAATAAACTGAACCCTTTAAAAACCCCTGGGGTAGACTGTTCTAGTTGTCATGACATGTGCATACAGTGGATAAAGGGTTAGTTAGATCCAGTGACAGGATCCAAAGAGTGTGAGTTCAATACCCGACTAAGGCAGTGGGGAACTTTCGAGAGAAATTAGCTGGAGATAACTGAAATTGACATCCATTAAACATGGCACATGGAACTAGAAACAGTCTCCCCAGTGAATGAAATAAATAGGGTTCAGTTCATTCCAACCCAACCATTAAAGAGGGAACTCAGACAACAAAAAAAAAACGTTGTAATAAATATGGTGATAAAGATGAAGACAATAGTCTGAATAATGTAAGTAATAATCCTCCACATTTTTTTTTAATTCCATTGGCAGCTGAAGGAAGTTCCACTCAAACAACTTGTCCAAAACCAACAAAGCAGAAAAAGAAGTGAGCAGTCTTATTTCCTTGTTTCCTCATCATTAATTGAACTGAGTTCTAAAAAATTTTTTATATATACAAAAATTCGATTAGTGCATAAATAATTCTCAACGTTGATGTTTTTTTTTTTCTTCAGTTTAACCATAGTAATTGAAATGAAATTTTTACAGTTACCAATGGACAATTAGCAGCACTAATCAAAGGGTTCCTGTCTTTCCAAAACTGGTTATGATCTTAACCTTTACAAGAACAAAAGGTCATTCTTATTTATCTTACCTATCCTTATAATATACACTTCTTACATTGTCCTCTTATGTCATTATAACATTAAAAATATTTTAACCCTCTACCTTGAGGGGCTCTTGCAAAATTGTACAAACCAAATAATAGTGTAAAAATGTCTTCGCTCAAACATAAAAAAAATCCCTATTAATAGATTTAAATCATCTTTATTTTAAAATTCAAACTGTTGGAATATAGTTTTTTCAAAAAAATTTCTAAGTTGAGGTTTATCATTATTTATATGCAGACTATTGTGAAAATCATCTTTGTTGTTTTATTACAACGTTTCGGACTGTTCACCCCTCTTAAAATTTTTTGTATAATTGATTTCAAGTAACCTACAGGGAATTTGGAAAAGAATCCTTTATTTAATCTATAACGGTGATTGTTTCTAATTCTTCTGCCCATGTCTAGGGATATATTGTCTAGTTCTTATTTTTAGTACAGCTCAGTTATTTTTTGTTCCATGATAAAAATACATGCTTTTGGCTCAAGGATTGAACTCACAATGGCTATGTCACCAAATTCATGAACCAAGGCTTTGTTCAGCTAGGCTAATTTGAATGGGACAATAGCCTAAAATAATTTGAATGGCATTGCAAATAAAAGTAAGGAATTTGGGTAATTTGTACTTTTACATGTAATTTGGATTTTTGTTTGGACTTAAAAAATTTGTCCTTATAAAGGAATTGTTAATTTTAAATTGTAAAATTTTAAAATTTTTTTTATCAATTTTTTTTGGGACAAGTCTATTAATAAATAAGAAAATGTAAATGTGTCAAACTTTTTCAATTTTACCCCTAGAGGCCTTAGACCAAAAATATCATACCATTTTGGAATCATAACGGATGAAAAAAATCCTGAAGAAAGATTCCAACATTTTCATAAAATCATAGCAAATAAATTTAGGTCATTTTTTTTTTTTTTTTTTGACAAATTTTTTTAATGCAGATAACATTTTTTTATAATTTGTAAGTCAAATTTGGGAATAATCATCATACTTATTATAAAACCCAGGTTGTGTGTGTGTATGTGTGTCTGTACGTTTATATATTGGATTTTTTCCTACATTTTAGTTCCTGATTTTCAACAAAACTTCACAGGACTATTAAAATTACCTTTTGCGGTGGTTCTGACAGTGCCAAATTTGAAAAAAACACAATTGTTTTTTGCACAAAATCAATTTGAAAACACGATTAAGAGGCAACGCGAGAATGAAAAGGGGACAACTCATATCGAGTTATACTTAAAACCCAGGTTGTGTTTGTGTGTATGTTCATTTATATATGTGATCGGATTTCAAACATTTTCAAACCGATTTCAACAAAAAACTTCGATTTTTTTTTTTTTGGCAGTTAGTGTTTCTTATTGTCTTGCACACTTTTTTCTTTTATTTTTACATTCAGAATGTTTTTAAAAATTCCATTTACAAGACAATTGTTTATAATAAAATTCTATTCAATCGGTAGACTCATAACAATTGAAAACAATTTTTTGTTTGAGTTTTGGTTTGACCAATTCAAAAAAAAAAAAAAAAATAATTAAGACATACGTGTCCGTCAACCTTAAACAATAATCTTTGTCAATTTTATTTTCAGTCTTTATGATGGTCGATACTTGATCTATCTCTTACTGTTACATCCCGGGCAACGCTGGGCTCTACTGCTAGTCAAAATTAATTGCAAAATCCAGCGAAAGTCACCCATGAAATATAAATAATTGTTTGTATAGAAAGTAAGGGTCTACATACATCAAATTGTCTTTAAATTTAGTGGCAGCAGAAGAATTATCATTGAACTTTTAAAAGGTAGCCTTATTAATGCAATACTTAAATACAGCAATCAATTTTTGAATAGTTTATTGTTGTTTATAATATATCTACTCCTTAATATTTTGATAAAGGGCCACGTTTCAATTTGAATTTGAGGAATCTGATGCTTAAATCCCCCATTTGGGTGGCTTTTAATTCTTTTGTTTGAAAATAAAAGCTAAACTCAGTGAAAAAAAAATGGTTTATAAATTCTGTACCTAGGAAATGAAATGGTTTATCAATTCACTAAAAAAGAAAATATTCTTTTTATAAATTCAGTACCAAAAATATTAGTCTATTTCATTATGTGTAAATCCTTGCAGACATGAAAAAAAATTGTACTAATGGAAAAATTATTAGAAATTATATGAATTAATACCAGATTTTATGGTGGAAAAAAATTTTCTCTCGACAATATTTTTGATAAATGTAGACAATCATGGCTCTTCACAACTTCCCATCTTTTGTAGCTCTAAATAGTTTTTTAAATTTTTTTGATCTTAAAAAAATCCTTGTTCTACCAACCAAGAACACATGCTCGTTAGGTAAATCAATTTCACTGCTTAAATCTTGTCCTTTTTATTAAATAGTTTTGCTATTTACAATCCTTCTTTTCTCATTATGCACCCTAGAAATTTCAATTATGTTTTTCTGGTTGTAAATCTCAGTGTCCTTTTTGTTTCCATCTCCTTAAAACTTTATCCATCTTCAGTTCAATAAAACTATTGAAGTATCCTTCAGAGAACTAACATATAAAATTTATCCCCACCCCAGGCAACTCTTTTTTTCTTTTCTTTTTTTTTTTTTTTATCTGTGAGGAGATTGTCCAGTATTCAATGCCATATTGGAGGATGTTAAATATTAAATATAACAGTCAGTAAATATCCAAAATTTGTTTTTAAAATTTTCCTGTTTCTTGATATTTTTAATTTTTATTTTTCATCTAAAAACTCTTGAACCAGCAGCATTTTAAAAATTAAAAGTTTAATAATTTAATTTACATTTAATCATTTTTTTTTAATAAAAAATTTTAAACATAACCAAAATGAAAAAATTTCTTAATTATTGGGCTTTGTCAAATTTTTTCTCAATATTGCAAAATAAACTTCTCTCCCACTTCTAAGAAAAAGCACCATTTAATATCTTTGTTGTTTAAGTCATAGAATTGCTATTGACAAAATGTAAAATATATTCTAAATATTTTTAAACAAATCATTATTTGACATGTTCTTAAATCTTTTTTTTAATGAAAAATACAGAAAAGGTTTTAATTTAAAATATTTTTTTTTTTGTTTACCGTTGAACAACAGTCGGTTAGGAGAAGTCTCATATTATTTGAAAAAAATGATTGTTGTCAAGTTGAAAAGTAACAGCGTCAAGATGTCGGCTGGACATGTAAACATAACCTTTCAAATGTTGCCTGTAATCAAAAGAAAAATATGCAAAGGTAGTCTCACTATTATGCGAAAACGGTTTTTCTGTATGTGACTTCTGAAAAGTGAGACATAATCGATTGACATTTGATTATTTCCTTCTGTTTAACTTTATTACTTACTTTATTTAATTTAAAAAATTTATGAAAAAACTTACTTTAATTTGAACATAATTTTGTAACATGTTTAAATAATGAATCTGAAAATTGTTTTAAGTGTATATATTGTGTCTTTTTTTTTTTTACTTTAAAAAGCAAATATTTCTCTCTTTAATGTATGTGTTTCTCTCTTGAAAAATTAAGAAAAAATTCTGTGTGTGTGTGTGTGTTTTCTCTTTTCTCTGTGTGTGTGTGTTTATCTTCTCTGTGTGTGTGTTGTTCTCTCTTCTCAAATGTGTGAAATTTCTTCTTTGTGTGTGTGTGTGATTTCTCTTCTTCTGTGTGTATTTTCATTTATGTGTGTATGTATTTCTCTCTTTAATGTGTGTGTTTTCTCTTCTCTGTGAAGGATCTCTTCTGTGTGTGTGTGTGAAAAAAAATCTTCTCTGTGTCATTTCTTATTTAGAAATAAAATTTTTTTTCTCTGTGTGTGTGTGTGTATTTTTCTTCAAAAACAAATGTGTTTCTCTCTTCCTGTGTGGTTTCTCTTCTCTTGTGTGTGTGTGTTTCTTCTTCTCTGTGTGTGTGTGATTAGTTTTTCTTCTTGTGTGTGTGTAGTGTTTCTCTCTTCTCTGTTGTGTGTGTTTTTTCTTTCTATGTGGAAAAAGAACATCTGCTTTTCTGTGTGTTTTCTGTTTCAATAACTCTGTATGTATGATTAAATGTTTATTTCTCTTTTCTTCTGTGTGTATAGTTTTTGAACTGTGTGTGTATTTTATTCTTTCTGTGAAAAATTTGTGTGTGTGTGTATATATATTTGAACTTAATGACATTTCCATTTTCTGTACTTTGTGTTTTTCTTTCGATGTAAAGAGATTTGGCCACTGATTTCTAAATTGACCTAAGTCTTGCAGCTCAGTAGAGAAAAAACTGGCTGGTTACATTATCTTAAAACAAAAGACCAAATTTAATAGAAATTTTTCACCAGTCATTCCATGAACTTCACTAATGAACGGATATTCCCTCATCGGTTATTTGTTGAATGCCTATTGGTTTCACAGTAAAAGGCTTGTATTTGTACTAAGTCGGTCCTAAAATAGGTTCGACGTACAAAACGTTAGGAACTTGATATAATAGGTAATGACGCAGAGAAATCTAGTTGTGGTGGCTGATACTTTAATATCCGACTAACGGTCGTCCGACATCGACTGACTGACCAACCAACTCACCGGTCGTTACTACTACTACTCCTACTTATTATATAGGGGAGAGTCTATTAACTATAGAATAGGTGTGTTCCACTATAACATATTTTAAAGCATTTGTAAAAACGGGTTCTTTCAATAGGCTTTTCCCGAAATGATGGAAAAAATAGTTAAAAATTTAAAGGCAGAAATTTTTATGTGTCTATGGTTGTATTTCTATATGTTCTGATTTACTACTTTTAAAATATATATATATTGATAATTTTTTATAAAAAAAATTCAAATAACTATCTTATTATTAGAACGACAACAAAAACTTGGTCTTTTTTTGAAAATTTTTACTCTTTTGATTTATTATTTTTGAACAATATTGTTACCATATAGATAACATTATAAAGGGACTAAAACACATTATAAATATTAGATTCCGACTTGGCCTCAAAACATTCAAAGTTTCAAGATGGAGAGTGCTCATTGGATTTATGACGTCTTAGTTCAAGTCCAAATGAAAAACTTTTTCATGTTTTTTTCTAAAATTAAAAAAAAAATTTTTTTGGCAGAAATTTTGCAAATATATTTGAATTTTATGAATCTTGAATAGATTGTCGGTGGAATTGACAACTGAATCTAAAAGAGGCAGAAAAAATGGAATCTTATATCATAAATAAATATTATTTAATCCCCAAATTTAATTAAAATATATAATTATATATATAAAAAATATATTAGATAAATATAAATAAATTGTTAAATATTTTTGAAATTAATTGATTTTGAGAAATTGTATTTTTTTACATTTTCAAAATTATAAAAATTTTTTTTCAGATTTAATTTTGCTTGAAAGAAAATAAAAAAAAATATTTTGGTAAAAAATTGTTGTTCATGATAACAAATGTATAATTTTAATGTATTTGAAATGTAAAACTGGAAATTAACTTTTTTTGTTTTTATAAAATGTATTTCTTAAAAAAATATATAGCCATATTTTTTTTTTTTATTTGCATTATATGTTTTTTTTTATTTTATATATATAATTTTATATTATAAAATCTTATTTATAGATGTCCAGTTTTTCTTAATTGAAAGAAAATTAAAATCATTCATATTCAATTTAAATTTAAAAGATTTTACTAATGTAAATTTTGAACCACTTAAATTAATTTTTTTAAATCATTGTATTGCTGCCTTTTATTATAATTTATTTTTTTATTTTTTTCAATGAAGACTTTTTTGAAAAAATTCAGGGTATTACAAATAAGTTGAAATAGAATTGAATTCCAGTAAATGTTTAGTCTGCTCAATAAAATTTTGTAAATAAAATTAAAAAATATAAAAATTTCATATTTTTTTAATATTTATTTGTCGCTCATTTTTTTAAAATTTTTAATCTAAAATTTAAATTTTTGAACGATAGAAAACATTAAAAGTAAAACAAAAAAAATGAATCCATTATTTTCTCTCAAAAATATTTTTAAAAATTTAAAGATTATAATCCGAAAAATGAAAATAACAAACCGAAAATATATCAAATACGGCTTGGGAAATTTAAGTTCCATTATCACATGACATTTTAAAAAAAACATAAACATCTGAATTCAAAATCATATATATTATCCTTACTTGAATATTTTTCATTTTTAAAATTTATTTGAAAAAATTGAAAAAAAAAAGATAAATATTAGATAATAAAAAAGTCAAAAAGGTTTTTATTTTAAAATATTTGAAATTAAAAAAATGGCAAAAACTAAAAATTAGAAAGAAATTTAATAAACAAATTTTTCAAAATGGTCTTCCTTAAAAAAATCAGAAAAAAAATTTTGAAAATTTATTTAAAAAATAGGATAAATGTTCTAAAATTAAAAAGCTTTTTTAATTTTAATTTCCGGTTTAGTTATAAAAAAAATTTTCAAAATTTCAAATCTGTTATATAAATAAACTTTTAATCATTTTTTTTTTAAATTCTTTATTTAAAAATTTTAAGAAAAATCTGCAAAATATGATAAATTGGTTCATCTGTTTTCAAATTCCTGACAATTTTCCATCTGAATTTTTTTTCTATTATAGGTACTTTTTTAATTTTCAAAAATTTTTCTAATTCTTATAAAATGATTTTTCTTCTATTTCACTTTGGAAATTTTATAAAAAAAAAAATTTAATTTTATTTAAATTTTTTTTTTTAGAAAACATTTTCCTGAAATGTTCTTTGACATTGTTTAATAAATTCTAATCCTTTCCTTGCAAGAAATTGTATTTAGAATTTATTTTTCTTTTTAAATATTCTCTTGTTCACATGTTTTGAAAATTTTTTATCTTATATTTTTATTTTTATTTTTAAATATTCTCTTGAAAATATATTCTTTTAGATAATCAAATTTGCCGGTCCTGTATCTCTTCTTTGAATGAAAAACTTGTGATAATTATTTTTATCTTTCTAAATATACATATATTATTTAAAAAATTCAATATTTCTAGGTTCAAAAATTTTTACACCAATATTTACAAAAAATTTTTTATCTCAAAAAACATTTTTTGTTTAAATTAAATTTTTTTGATAATTTGATAATTTTTTTATTTTTTTTATGAGGATAAATGATCAGAAAATTTTCTTTAGTTTAAAATTTTTTATTATTATCGTTTATTGAAATTTTCCTTGTATTATTTATCAATTTTTAAAATCTCCTTTCGAAATCTTTTTTTGCATGTTTCTTAATTTTTCTGTCTATTTTTAAGTGTTTTTTTGCTTTAAAAATTTTTTTTTTTTTAAATGTTTTTATTTCTTTATTATTGCCAAAAAAAATACGGCCAAATGAATAAGAAATTTCCAATATGAAAGAAAATAAATTTTGCACCAATCAAAATTGAATCAAAAGAAAAATATAAACAATGAAAATTATTTCAGAATAATTAATTCATTATTTGTAGGCAAATGCATTCATATTACTGAAATTTAAAAAAATAATTAAAATTATTTTATTTTTTATAAAAAAGGATATTTAAACACAACACAATTGCTTTTTTTTAATGCACCTTTATTTTTTCAGAGTCCAATTCAAAGGAAAAATTTTTTTTTTTATAAAACAAATTATAGTAAACATTCAATTTTCTTTTCGATGAATATAAAAATAAAACGGAATGTTTCCTTTTCGGGGAAATTTTAAAAATTAAAAAATGAAATTTAAAATTAAATAAAAGTATCCTATTCAAAATGAATCATGGAAGGGAAAGTTGTCCTTATGTCTTGATGTTGATTTTTGATATCAAAAAAATTATTAAAAACTAAATAAAAGAATGGTAATGAAATTTTCTATTTTCGTATCTAAAAAAAGAATAAAGTATATAAAGATGTATGGGATATGTTATATAAATGAAACAGAAATTTTATATAAATATATCCAAATTTCTATCTATCTATAAAATGCTTAACAAACATAAACGAATATTTTTTTTGAAAGGATCCTTGATAATTCAATTTTAACCATAATATTTAAATTTTCATTTTGAGTCTGTTCAAAAATGAAAAAATGAACATAGAGAAATTAAACATATTAATTAATTTTGAAAAATAATATTCATCATTACATCAAAATTTTTAGAAATTAACATTTCATCTTTTTTAAAAAATTTTTTTTTTTAATTAAGGCATTTCTTTGAGGAAATATCCACTGTTTTTAAAACATTAACAAAGGATGAAAAAAAGTCTAAATGAATCCTGTTTCAAAATCCTAATGATCGTTATAAGGGGAATTGTTCATGTTTCAAAAGGTTTTTGAAAGATTTTCAATGGAAATTAAGAAGAACAAGAACAAATTGAAGTCCTTTTGAATACCAACATTGTCCCATAAAACTTGTTCATTGGTTTAAATTTTCTAACCTAAAAGAAACAACCCATTATCGGGACAGACCCCTTAAAATAAATTTTTTAAATAGGGTTATACAAAATATAAATATCAGAGAAAAGATGAACCATCTATATATATTAAACATCCATTAATTCGTAAATACGTTTTATAAAATGGGTTTTATTTAAAAACCAAATTTTTTTCAAATAAAGGTTTATTTGCAAAAAGACATTGGTTTTTCCTAAATGTTGGACGCTTTTTTTATTTTTTGAGGAAAAAAGTTTTTTGTTTATTATTTGTTTTTTTTTTTTTTTGGAAATATTTTTATCCCATTGATACACAAAAAATAGAAATTCATATATTTAATAAAAATATATATATTTTTATGAAATCTTACTTTATTTATCATGACGAAATTTTTCATTTCAAGCCCTAAAGTAAATAATCGTAAAAGAGATTTTTCTCTAAAACACTCAAATTTGTTAAATTTTTAAAAAAAAAAATTATTATCAATATAAAAGTTAATAAAAAAATTTTAATTATCATTTGAAAAAGGAAAAGAAGATCAAAGAAAAGATTTTATTTTAATTAATTTCATTTGTTAATTAACTCAAAAAAAAAAACTGATATCTATTTAATAACCAAAAATGATAAAGAATAAAATTAAATAAAAATAAAGAATGATCAAAATTATTGATAATTATACAGACAGGTCAATTCTTGATGAAATGTATGACTGATGTTTATTCAAATTTAATTGATTGGTTTTTTAAAATGAAAAACATTTTTTGAAATTGGGTAAAAAATAGACGTCCATCTTTAAAATATCAGAAAATAAAATATGTCGCGCCAGGGAATTTAAAAATCATCGTAAATCAATCCTTCAAATCTATGTTTAAATCAACCATTCGCCCTTGCATGGAGTATTGCTGCCATATATGGTCTGGAGCCCCTTCTGTTTGTCTCAAGGTTCTTGATAAAATCCAGAGACGGATATGCAATGTAATTGGCTCTGATCTGGCATCTTGTCTGCAGTCGCTCTCTCACAGACGTGCCGTCGCCTCCCTCTGTTGTTTTACAAATACTTTCACGGTAACTGCTCCGATGAACTGCTTTTGCTGGTTCCCAGACTTCATGAATTTAAGCGTTCAACTAGGCTGGCATCTAGCTCTCACCCTTTCACTGTCAAAACTTTTAAATGTAGCCGTCTCTTCTACTCCAATAGCTTCATGCCTCGCACTTCTCGCCTGAGGAACTCACACCCCTTTTCTTGTTTCTCTGATAGCTATACCTCCAACTATTCAAATGTAATGTCATTCGACGTCTCCAGTTGCCTTGATCTATCCCCTATCCTTCTCTTCATCCTTTCCTCTATCACTCCCTATTTGCTCTCGCTCCAACTCTCTGTAACCCCTTGCGTGCTAGTGGCTTCCCGCCTTGCTTGGGGTTGAAATGCTTAAAAAAAAAAAATAAAATATATTCAAAATATATAGATATAATGTTAATATAATTTTATTTAATATTTATAATTAGAAAATCCATAATAACTATTACATTTTAAATAATAATATTTTAAAATATTATTTAAAAAATCAAAATGGTTAATATTGTTTCAATTAATAATATCAAAAAAAAATTCAAATAATTTATAAAAACTAACCTCAATTTGGGCTAAAAAATAAAAAAATAATAAAATAACTTATAAAAAAATATTATTCAATAAAAATTCTTTCAAGACAAGAACAAATTTATTTTTACAAATATATCCAAATAAACTTTGTCTATTTAAAAGAGAATAAAAAAAAAATTGGAGATAGAACCTTTTTTTAAAAAAAATTTAAAAAAGAAATTTAGTTAAAAATTTTAAACATTCCATTTTTTATTCTTGCCAACTAAAATATTGAATAATATATAAATAATTTAAAAATAAAAAATTTTTTTAATTTGAAATTCTGGATAAACAAAATAATTTTAAAAATGTGAAATAATTTCAGTTTGGAAAATTAAATAAAAAGAGGAAATTCTAAATATCAAGATATCATTGAAAAAAAAACTTTTTTCAATTCACAATTTAGGGAATATATTTATATTAATTTCAATATATATATATATATAAAAAAAACTTAATAATAGCAACATCCATAGTAAATTTTTTTATTTAATTTATTTAAAAATGAAAAATTATATTTCAATTTTATATATACAAAAAATAAAAAAAATTTTTTTTGTTTGAAAATAATAGAATAAAAATAAAATTTATTTTTTTTTTCATTCCTTCCAAAACATTTAAATTAAACAAAAAACATTATATCATAAACAATGAAAGATATAAAAATTAAAATAAAAAAGACTATTTTTCTTAACAAATAAAATCCTTTGATTTTAAAATTTATCAATATAGAAATTTTTTAATTATAAAATTTTTTTTTTTTAATATAAGAAGTTTTAATAATTAAAATTGAAATTCAAAAAATGTTAAAATTAAGATCATTGACGATCATATTTAAAAGAAAAAAATTTTTGGAGAGAAATTATATATTTTTTTTTCAAAAAGAAAAAAATTTTAAAATTTTTACAAAAAAATTTTCAAAATTTCCAATTTAGAAAAAAGGGTTTTCAGATTTAATGAAGAATAAAAAAAAATCAAATGAAAAAAAATTGTAAATTGATTTTAAATTTATTTTTAAAATAAAAATATGAAAATGATTATTTAATGGGAATGGAAAAATCAATTGAATATAGGATTAATTTAAAAAATTTTATAAAATGAAAACATCAGGAAAAAGGTTTATAATATAAATAAATTAAAAATTGGAATAAAAAATATATCAAAATTTTAATTTTTTTTTCATATGAATTTTTCAAAAAAAAATAAGCTTAATTAATATATAAATATAATAATATATTCATAAAAATAAATAAATGATTAAATATTTAAATCATATAAATAAATGAAAAGGGTTTCTTTGTTAAAATAAAATAACTTAAAGAATAATAAATTTTCATAATATATATATATATATTTCAATATATATCCTTAAATATTATATATTTAAATCCATTAAATAAAAAATTTCAAATAAAATTTTATAAAAAAATAATTATTATTTTATAATATTGCATTAAATTTTTTTTTTTTTTAAATATATCATAAATTATAATAATATTAATTAATAATTAAAATTTATAAAATATATATAAGATTTCTATTAAACAAAAAAAAAAATAAATTCTAACCACGAATTTTTACATAAATTTGATTGAAAATATATGTTTAAATGTAACAAAATTTTAAAAAAAATATATATTTATATAAATTACTTTATATAAAATTTTGAAAAAAATAAAAATATGTTAAAAAATAAGTATATATTTATATTTTATTTTTATATTAATTTATAAAATATAACTAAATTTTAATAGATAAATTTTTTTCATATCCAATTAAAATTTTTTTTCATCTAGATAATAAAAACTTATCAAAGGAATACATAAAAATTATATTTAGAAAAAAATAAATAATTAAATTTATAAAAAAATAAAAAATTCAATAAAAATTTATTTGTCAATATATAAAATATAATTCTTTCAATTTTAAAACAATTTTATTAAATCTAATAAAATTAAAAAAAAAAAAAAAAATATAAATAAAAAAATAAATGGATATTATAAATATAATAAAATTAAATTTCGTTTAAAAATATTTCTTTATTTATTATAAATTTCTTTTAAATTTTTAAATTGAAATCAAATAAATTAAAACTGAAAAATATGGATTGTTTATATATATTTTTTTCCATAAAATTTAAATATACAAAAATAAAAAATTTTTAAAATTGTTTAATTAAGAAAAAATATTTTTTTGATAAAATAAAAATAATGTTTAAAATGAATTTATAAATTTTAAATATTTAAATTATTAACAATAAAAATTGTATTTTACATTTATTTTTTTATGAATAAAATTATTTTATATAAATATATAGGTTTTGGATTGAAAATAAAATTATAGACTTATTTATATAGCCAATAGGTCAATAAATATATAGATATCATTTATTTATTTTGAATTTTAGGAAGAGTATCAAAAATGCGAAATAATTATATATTAAATTAGATATGTAAATTTAAAATTTTTATAAAAAATTTTGTTGATTTTATAAATTCTGAATTCATACAAAAATCATATAATATAATATATATATATATATATATATATTATTATAAATTAAAAAAAAATATGTAAATTTGATTTTTAATAAAGAAAACAATTTATAGAATAAAAAAAAATTTTTTGATAAATAGAATTTGTAAATAAATTATTTCCATTTATTCTTATATGAAATTTAAAACACAATAAAAAAAACACAAAATAATAAAATGAAATTTAAAAAAAGCATTCATTATTTTAAATACGGTTGATTATTTATATATAATATATAAGAACATAACATAATATTTTATTTTTTTTTTATAAAAAAACATTTGAAACAATTTCATTTTTAAATAATAATTTAAATGTAAATATATAAATATATATATAAAATGTTTGAATTTTTATATCAAAAATAAAATGTTGAAAAAGCAACAAGAAAATATATATGAATTTCAATCAGAATGAAAAATTGAATAAATATATATAATTATAAAAATGAATCAATGAAAATTTAAATAAAAAGATTTAAAAAAATGAAAATTTAAATGTAAATAAAATGCAAGGTGGTATTAATTATTTTGCATATTTAAATGATAAATACAAGAAATTTGAAAATATTTTAAAATTTTTAAATGATTTAACCAGACTTTTAATAAATTTATTATATAAAAAATATATATTTATAAAAAAAAAAAAAACGGAGAGATTTCAAATAATTTATTATCAAAATTTTTTATATTTTAAGAAATTAAATATATTATTAAATAAAAGAAAATTTAATTTATAGTGAATAATAAATATATAAAAATTATCAATAAAATTTGAATAAAGATATTTAACTTTTAAATTTGTAACAAATTTTTTTATAAAAATATAAAAAAATAAATTTAAATAACATAAAAAAAATATTTTAATAAATTTTATTGTTATGGATTTGAAAATTTTTTTGATTTTATATAAAAAAATTTAATTGAATATATAAATATATAAATGAATATAGTTTCAAAAATTCAGAAACCAAAATTTAAAAATATTAAACATGTATAAAGATTTATATTTAAAAAATTATATAACATTCAAAACTCATTAAATAAAAAATATTTAAAAAATTAAAAATAAAAAGTTTTTATAATATATCAAAATATTTTTATAACAAAAATATATATTTTAAATGTTAAAATTTTTTTTTTTTATTTAATAATAAAAAAAAAAATCTAATGAACATATAAAAAATATAAGAATTTTAAAACATATAAAAATAAATTTTTAAATTTAACAAGAAAATTTTATAAACCTATATTTTAAAATTTAGAATCAATATAAAATAAATATATTGGAATATATATATATATAAATATATATTATCATTTTTTTTTATAAAAAAAATTTATTATGAATTATTTTGGATTTATAAATATTAAAAATATTTATTTATCGAATTTTAATTGTTAATTAAAAAAAAGTCGAAAAATCAAATTAAAATATTATACATGTCAAATTTAAAATTTAATATATTTATATTTGTTTTATATATAAAATATTAAACAAATAGAATTTGTAAAAAATTATAAATTTTTTTTAAAAATTAATATTTTATGTCATAATCTTAAAAAAGAAATTATGGAAAATGATCTAAAATATAATAATTTATTTTAAGTAAAACCATCTAAAATTTGTAAATATATATATACAAAATTTATTCTTTCATTATTTATTTATTTAATGAATTTGAAACATGATCTAAATTAACATGCTATTATACAAATTTAAGTAAAAAAAATTTCATCTTATTTATTTTTTAAATGTATATTTAAATAAATAAAAATTTTATATGACAATTATGGTATTCAAATTCAATTAATAATCAATTTATAAAACATTTGCAAAAATATTTATATTTCATTAATATTTACATATTTTAAATTTTAGTATAATAAAAAAAAAATTTTTATATAAATATATTCATTAATACATGAAATTTTTCAAATTTGGCAACTGTATGCATGAGAAATTTAAATATGTAATTAAAATAAAATATTTTTAAAAATGATTTAAATTAAAGATTCTGTTTTTAAACAATTTTTTTAAATTTGAATAACAACCCCCCAAAATTTAAAAAGATTTCACAAAAATTTTATTCTTCAATTTCAGAAATCATTTATAAGATATATATAAATATAAATTCTAAAAATATAGAAAACAATAATTTTTTCTCGATTAAATGTTTGAAAATTGATGAATAAATACATTGAGTCAAATGAGAAACAAAATTAAAAATAAAATTGGTTGTAGATGTGCAGCGCCAGGAAATTTTTTTCTAATGGAATAAATCCTTTCAGATCTACAAATCAAAAATTCAATCTTGCATGGAGTATTGCTGCCATATATGGTCTGGAGCCCTTCTTCTTTTGCCTCAGGGTTCTTGATAGGCTCCAGAGGCGGATATGCAATATAATTTAAAAACTATCTGGCATCTCGTCTACAGTCACTTTCTCACAGACGCGCCGTCGCCTCTCTCTGTCTTTTTTACAAATACTTTCATGTAAATTGCTCCGAGGAGCTGCATTCGCTGGTTCCCAGACTTCATGAGTTCAAGCGCCCTACGAGGCTGGCATCCCGCTCTCACCCCTTTCACTGTCGAAACTCCTAAATGTAGCCGTCTCTTCTACTCCAATAGCTTCATGTCTCGCACCTCTCGCCTGTGGAACTCCCTTCCCTATTCCAGTTTCCCTGAGAGCTATAATCTCCAGCTATTCAAATGTAATGTCAATCGACATCTCAGTTGCCTTGATCTATCCACTACCCTTCTCCTCATCCTTTCTTCTATCATCCTATCTGATCAAAATCCAAATTTTCTGTAACCCTTGCGTCCTAAAATTTTAAATTATTGCCTTGCTTGGGGTGAAAAAAAAAAAAAAAATCAATAAATTGAATTTTCATTTGAAATATATATATTTTTAATTATATATATATTCATGAATTTTTAAATTAATTTATATATATAGTAAATTAAAATAACTGATCCAAATGCAACTTTTGGATAATAATTTCGACATTACTGTAATTATTGAACAATAAAGTTCATGCCACTTTGACAGAAAATTTACCAGTAAAAAAATGTTTTGTTTATCACCATATTTGTACAAGAACGCACAAATTGTAAAAAATTTAAAATCAAACTCAGCGTTGCTACTGCACGCTCTAAAAACAATAACTCATTTCTAATAGCATTTTCGGATACAACAATACATATATTTTCGTTGTCCTCTTATTACTGAGAGAAAAACAAGAACAACATCTATTCCATACCTGAAGATGTCTGTAGGAACAGACGAAAGCTTGTAAAAAAATAAGAACTAATGCAACAGAAATTTATAAAAACAAGGATCTTTTCATTCATAACAGGTTCGGGGGTTTTGTATATTATTTGAATTGTTTGCGACGATGGATTTCTCGCCAATTAAATCATTAACCTTTGTATTTGTTTTTAAAAATGAATAATTCATGAATATATATAATATATATAAATATATATATATATATATATATATTTAAATATTTATATTTCGAATATATATATAAATATGTTATATATATTTTAAATGTTAAAATTTATTTATATATGGTATTGGAAATTTTATTTGAGAAAAAACCATATTTTTTAAAAAATTAGAAATAATATTTAAGAATTAAAAAAAAATATTCAGTATTGCAATATTCTTTTAATTTTAAGCCTAATTTATAACAAATAATAAAATCTTAAGATCTCAAATGAAAACAGAGTGTGTGTGTGGATTTTTTTCATACTATTTTCCATTGATGATTTCAAATGTAAAAAAAATTAAAAAATTACTCACACTTTAAATTTTGATCCATTAATTAATGAAAAAATTAATTGTTTTAATCAAAAAAATGAATTTAACAACATAAAATATTTCATGCCTTTATAATTTTTGTTTGAACATCCAATTAGTCATTGTTATTGAAATTCGAATTTTGTCTGAAAAAGGATTCAATGATTTTTTAACAAGAAGGATTTAAAAGCAAAAATTTGTCATGACAATTTAAAATGAAATTTGATTTTCTTAAATTTGGCCATTCCAATTCCACAGATTTTAACCCTTTTGATTAAATTAAAAAAATTTCAATTTGAACAATTTGATAGTAACAAAATTTAATTGTAACATTTTTCAAAGATGAATGAAATTTTTTATGAAAAAATTTCCAAAGAAAAAATAACCAAAATTTTCAAAAATAGAAAGAAGAAATTTGAAAAAAAATCCAAAAATTTAGAAATTTTTCTCAAATATTTTATATTTTAAATTTAATATTTAAAAATAGTTTTTTTGTAATTTTGATAAATATATCTGTTCAAATAAATTTTTTTTTTTTTCATTTAATTTAAAAAATTGAACAATTTAAAATTTTTTTGTTTCATAAATTATAATTTTTATTTTTTTTTTAAATTTTAAATTTTTAATGTTTCAATGCAAATAAATAATCTCTCAAAAAATTAAAACATTTTAAGGGATTCGTTACATGTAATTTATTTTGAGCATCCAATGGGTTGAAAACGAAAATTTTGGACAAATTTTGAATTTTATAATTTACATAGAATGGAGAAAATATAAGAAAAAATTAAAATAGAAAATGAAACAAAAGACTAATTTCAAAATGAATTAATGCATTTATTAAATAAAACAGTTTTTTGTCTGTTTAATTTTTTTTTTTAGATAAATTATTTTTTTCCATTAAAAAAAAAATTAGAATATTAATTAATAACTGGAAGAACTATATTTAAAAATTAAAATATAAAAAAAATTGCAAATGAACAAGACAGAGAAAATACATATTCATCAAAAAATTGAAAAATTTTTTTTTTCACATACAAATTATTCATTATATCATCTAAGTATTTTACAAAAAAAAGATTTTGAAACTCAATATTTCAAGCTGAATTTAGGTTTATAGTTTTAACCATGCAATGAGATGAGGTAAAATAAAATTTCTCATTAAATGCGGAATATTACATTATTTTTACATAATTATAGTGAAATCATTCTTTTTTTTTGTCAAAAGCATTTTATTTTTGGTATATATTAATTTAAAATAGAAAAAAACAAACTTTATTTTTAAAAATGGAATAAGATCATTCTAAATTTCAGAAATTTCGTTATTGCCCATCAAAATGACTAGAAGAAAGTGATCTAAAAAAACAATGCATAAAAGAGAGGTAACAAAATATAAATGAAATAGCTGCTGGAAGTTTGTTCAACTTTTTATTTTAGCATTGCAGCCAAAGTATTCTAAAAATTTGCCAATAAAAAAGGAGAAAATGAAAATACCTAAAACAAATCAAATATAAAATCAAAATTTATATTATTTTTATTTATTTGTTATGTAACTAAATCCATAATTGTAAAAAAATGTTTCCATAAAATTTTGATATTTTTTTAATAAATTTTGAATAAATATTATTATTTTAGTTGTTTATTTTCAATTAAGGTAGTATATACATTTGCAAGACAAAATGGAGAAAAAAAAAGAAATTGATCAAAACTGCCTAAAACCTAAAAGGTAATATTAATCACAAAATTATCAAATGTTGAATATGTCCCAGAATGAATGCATGAAATATTATAATATAAAGATTATAACAAATATGTATTCATTTTTTATGCTTTAAAAGATAAGATATTTTTGGAAAATAAGATCAAATTGGGCATGAAAGAAAAAATGTCATTAAAATTTTAAATTAAATAATATCTTGATATCTTCACAATATTCCATAACATTGAAAAAAATATGTCAAAAAAATGGAAATGTGATTGAATAAAACAAAAAAACCATTGTCTTTAAATTTTGTCATGTTTTTTGTTTATTTTGTTTTACATTTTATCAACCCTCAATTTTATTTAATTAAGAGACAGTTTTTTTTTTCGTAATTATGAATAGAATATTTATTTTATTTAAAAGAAATCATTTTGGTTTAGTTCATTTGTTTTTTTTTTTACACTCATATCAACCTCTGGTAATATTATTTAATGCCGACAAAAATTTTTAGGATAGGTTCGTTTTGAATGAATGAATATATATTCTTTGTATGAAATCAGTTGAAGATTAAAAAATTTAAAGGCAGATCAACCTCAATGGGTTATTTAATGCCAACAAGTTTTAAAATTGCTTTTAATATTTTAAAAAAAAAATCTATTTATTAAATCAATATTTTTTTTCAAAATTGTTTTTGCTGGTAATAAAAGCAAAAATAAAAAAAAAATATGTTCGAATAGTTAAATATTTGCCCATATATATATAGGAAATTTTAAATGAGATTTCCTAAAACAAAATTTGGATAATAAACACCAGCAATTAATTGAAGTGCCTGAATCAATAAAATATCCTGATCAGAGGCCTTATTTTAATTATATTTTATCGTCTTACCCAGGAATGGATGTAGTTTTTTAAAAACCAAGGAAAATTTTTTATATCCTGGATGAATTCAAGCCTTAAATTTATTGATTGATATTTAACAGTTTTTTTTTCAACATTTTAACCCTTCCCAACCTAATGAAAAACAAATTTTAAATATCTTAAATGTCTATTTTGGGAAAATTTCACCACCCATTTGATTTGATTTTCCAGCATTCAAAAATCAGATGTGGCAAAAGGTAAAGTATGGGGCAATGAAAGGATCGAACTTATATAAGTCCATACAATTTGATTTTTAGAAATGATAAAATGAAATTTATTCAAAAATTTAACCCATTAACTGGCTTTAAAAAAAACTGAGACTTTGAATGACCATTGAAAATGCAATTGTTAATCGTTTAACTCCAGAAAATCCAATATTTTATTTCAAAATAATTTTTTTTCTTATATGAAATTTTATTGCCAGACTATTTTGAATCATAAACATAAAAAAATTTTTTGAAATTTAAAATAACAATGATTTGATAGCTAAATTTCAAAGAGGATTAATGTAATCTAATTTGCCATTTTCTATTAAATTTAACATGAGCTAAAAATTTAAAATCAAATTTTTAAGTCAATAAATCAGTAAAATTTAAACAAATTGTTATCATCCTAAAACTAATCATACATTTTAGTTAAGAATAAATTTCAGAACTTAGATTTAACATAGCTTATTTTTTGCATGTCCTAACATTCTGTTACAAAAATGGATTGAAGAAATGAATTTCAAACAGTTTCATGACAAATTTGAAAAAAACATACAAATTCAAATTTACAGAGGAAAAAATTTTTGGTAATGTTTTTTTTCTGTCCCATTTAAATATTTATGACCTTGTACCAATTTAATTATTTTAAAAAACTAACTGCAAAATGCTTTGATTAATAATGATTGTTTCCTTTTGAAAAATTTTTTTCAATAGTTAATTTTTAACAAATTTTTCTGCCACAAAACCTGCAGAATTTTTTAAAAAAAATCAGATTTGCCAATCGATTTTTTTTTTTTCAAACTAGACTTTTTTCTTAGTTGAATAAAGGAACTAGATATGATTTTCCCAAAACAAAATGATTTTTGAAAAAAATTATTTTCAAAAATAAACTTAAACATTTGTGGATAATTTTTCAACATTTAAAACAGTTCTTGTAAATAAATCCCCTGTGTTGAAAATGAAATTCCCCCAAGTCACCACCACCAATAATGAACTTTTTTAAAAAAATTTTTTTCTTACTCCTTACCTCTCTGTCTGTTTGAACTTTGAAATCAAATCCATTGTTATCATTTAAAAAAAAAATTTGCAAATAATGGTGAATATATAATTGAATAAAATGTAATTTACCTGTTTGAAGACTAAAATTGATAAACAAAACCGGAAATTATTTGTAACTCAACCAAATGAATGCCTATACTGTCATTTAAGATAAAATGATCACCTTCAGATTCACCAGTGTAAAAATGAAAAGTTTCCTATAATGAATTGACATAGATCAAACTAATTCAGTCTATTAAAGAAAACTCAAATTAAAAATATATAATATAATACATATCATTTGAAGATGATCATTGAAGAGTGTGTTGGAGTCGGTCTTCATTGGGTGAGATTCAGGATGGTGAAAGTTTGGTTGGTTGTGTTTCAACTAAATGGCATATATTTACCTCTATGGATTATTTAATGCTGAAATCTAAACATTTTGTAGTCCATTTTATTTTATTTTATTTTTTATTTTTTTTAGATAATGGTTTCAGTGATACAAGTCTTTTTAATTAGCCTATAGCTGGGGGAGAAAAGGTGGATTCATACTTTTCATAAGGGTATTTGCACGTTAGTAAACACTAGCAGTAGAGCCCGGCGTTGCCCGGGGATGTAACAATAAGAGATAGATCAAGTATCAACCATCATAAAGACTGAAAAATAAAATTGACAAAGGTCAATTTAAGGTTGACGGACATGCATGTTTTATTTAGAAAGTTTTTTTTTTTTTTTTTTTATGAATTGGTCAAACCCAAACTCAAACAAAAACATTGTTTTCAATCATTATGAGTCTACCGATTGAATAGAATTTTTTTTTATAAACAATTGTCTTGTAAATGGAATATTTAAAAGCATTCTGAATTTAAAATAAAAAAAAAAAGTGTGCAAGACAATAAGAAACACTACCTGCTAAAAAAAAAGTGAAGTTTTGTTGAAATTGGTAGTAAAAATATAGGAAATCTAATCCCATATACACATGAACACACAGACAAAAAAACAACCTGGTTTTTTATATAAAGTATAAATCGATATGAGTTGTCCCCTTTCATTCTCGATGTTTAATCGTGTTTTCAAATTTATTTTGTAAAAAAAAACAATTGTGTTTTTCCAATTTTTGGCACTGTTAGAACCAGACACAAGGTAATTTTGTGTAGTCCTGTGAAGTTTTGTTGAAATCGGTTGAAAATGTAGGAAACCGATCCAATATTTAAACGTACACACACACACACACACACACACACACACAATCTGCGTTTTATAATAAGTAAGATAATGAACCCAAGTGGAACTTGCATCTCCAATTAACAATTCTTAGCCGTTATTCATTATACCACCCACACATCCAAACTTACAGCACCTGGTATTACGAAGCAATCTTGGTACTGATCATGCTTGACGTTGCTTCACTTCAATGATCATTTGGGTACTGTGTCCATGAGACCAGTGAGACATGGGAAATCATTGAATTTTTATTCATTGAAAATTGAAGAGGTAAAAAAAATCCTACTAATTCATGTACATTGTATTTTGATGAATATAAAAAACAGTTAAGAATTTTCCACTGGCATGTTTTCTTTTTTATGATTTTTTTTTTTTTCCCTTTATTTAAAGAAATCATTCAAATTTTAGTCAAGATCGCTTATACACAAATACCATTGGGAAAGGCATGAATCCATATGTTCCCTCCAGCTATGGGTTTAAATTGCAGGGCAGACTGGGTTCTATAGCCTTGGTTAATCAGTCTACCACAGAAAGAAATGGCAAGATTAGTGCAGGAAAATGGGAATGCCTCGTCAGTGATGAAAAAATGAGACATGATTGAAAAGCGTGTGTCATGTATGGCGTTTAAATGACTGAACAGAAATTATTATGTAAGGGAGAAAACTCTTGCAATTACATAAAACTTTGGTTATATTTACATTAGACTAAAGCCTTGGATCTCATCCTATTTTGCCCAATACACCCTTTTCATCATAAGTCAGGATGCTATTCCCTCCCTTTACAAGATAGTCTGACTCAAAAGGTTCTTTCCAAATAATATGCATATATTATTGAAAAAATCTTCATTCTTTTCTATATCAGTACATCGACATTTACATGGGTAATTTTTAGAGAGGTCATATAGAAAATGTTGAATTTTTAATGGATTTAAGTAATTTGTTTTAATTTATAACTAAGGATTAAATAAATAAACTGAAGCAGACTTCAATAAAAAAAAAAAAAGAAGTTCAATAGATCGCCAGTGTATTGGAATTCAATAAACATTCTGTAAAGAAAAAAAAAAAGAAGAAAACGTGAAAGAAACTTCCACAAGAGGGTGAATTCCTCTTTGTTTAAGAACTCCTGCACTAAAGTCAAATATATATTCAAGCATGAACATTTGCTTGATGATTTTAATTTTTATTTATCGATCAGAAATAATTTTATTAAGATTATCTTGTTTAATACACCAATGAAAAAATTGATTGGCTTTCTTTTACTGTTAAAAAAAAATATTCAGAGTCTTTCAATATAAATTTACCATCTCAGATTTATCTACAAATTGATCGTCTTTTTTTTACTGTAAGGCTCCAATTTGATAAAGAACATCACAAAGAACTTGGGTCTTTTACGTAAGATTCATCTATTTGGGAAGGATATTAGAATAATTTAGAACTCATACTGGAAGCAAACTGCCTGCATATGTATGGAAAATGAATTCAGTGAATATACAAAGATAGAAAGGTGTGTAAGACAATTATGTGTCTTTTCACTAGATTTATTCAACCTAAACAGTGATTCTGAGAGAATTCGAATCTTACAGGATTCATTATTGGCAGCTACAATCTTAGCAGCATAAGATATGTAGATGATGCAGTCTCGTTAGCTGACACGTAAAACACAGGAACTTCCACTGAATATAATGATAAAAGAAAGCAAGAAGAAAGGACTATCAGCTATAAAAAGACAAAATATATGATTGTCAGCAAAAGAAACTGATCAACATGCAAATTAAAATTGGAGATACCAAAATTAAGCTGTTGCAAAAATTTAAATATCCCAGAAATGTTTCAACAGAAAACAGAAAGTATGGAACCTAAATCTGAAGGTGCATTGAGATAATGAAAGACGCCTTCCAAAAGCTAAGCAAAGTATTAAGAAACTGGAAAATTTTGTGAGAAACAAAGAAAAGTGCTGAACTGTTTTGTAATATCAGTCCTCCTGCTGGACAATCTCATCACAGATGAAGAGGCAATAGAAATGTTCTACAGGAGGATGCTGAGAATAACAGAAGAGTAATCAAGAATACTTAACATCAGAAAGAGACAGTTGAAATTTGAAGTCAAGAGAAATGGAGGAAAGCAGCACGTAACCTACCTAAAGAGCTTCTGCAAATGGTTGGCAGAACAGGGATTAGGAAAGATAGCAAAAAGACATAATTTACTAAGAGCTACAAAGGAAAGGAAATTGTGGAGAGCCATGATTGCCAACTTCCTGAAGGGATACAGTATATAGAAGAAGAATTAGATTGTGTAAATGTTTAGCAGAACATGATTAGGAGAGATAACGAAAAGTCAAAATTTGTTAAGAACTACATAGAGCAGGAAGTTGTGGAGAGCCATGATCACCAACATCCTGAAGGGATACGGTATATAGAAGAATTACATTGTGTAAATGGTTGGCAGAACAGGGATTAGGAGAGATAGCGAAAAGACAAAATTTACTAAGAGCTACAAAGGACAGGAAATTGTGGAGAGCCATGATCACGCACGTCCTGAAGGGACAAGGCACATTGCAGAAACAATAAGGGTTTACCAAAGTCTTGTCTCTGTCAATTTCTGTGTGTGGAATCCTAACGTGTGATTGTCCCTCACACTACCAATTTGCCACAACTAAAACAATAAGGAGATATATATTGTGTGTATTTAGGCAGCATTTTTTCATTGATACATGTTTCATTAAATAATTGTATCTCCAACAGATTAAATAATATTTATATTGGCCACACCACAAACTCGCTTTCACAACACTTGACACTACATTTGAATGATAACTCTAACATTTTTAGGCATTTAAAACAACATGCCTGGCCGCGTACTCAATTCTGGAAAATCCTTGTTGAAAACACAATTATACTTAAATATGAAAACAATAAACAAAAACTAAAAATTCTTGAAGCTATATACATAAAACAGTTGAAACCTAACCTGAACAAAATAAACTATGAAATCTCCACAAATATTTTTAAATGCCTATAACTGATAACAGAAGCCATTGGTTTATACCAACGGCTTCCCATACTTAATATTTCTCGTTTTCACTAATAACGTGGTCATGTGTGACGTCATGAGCTGTGCGATTTTCGCTTCCAGCGTCTCGTATGCACAAAGTTTGTCGTTGCTTGAAAATTTTTCATGCAAACAAAAACAGACTATCATTATTGTTTCGTCCGTGTATTGTTTAATATATTGAAATGTAATTGTCATCTTTGATAATGGCTTATATAAGTAAAAAGCTTAGATAGGATTTAAAAAATATGTATCAATATGGTGATTTTCTTTCTTCTTTTAATGATAATGTTATTAAGCTTATCAGACAATATGAAAAGAATTTACATAAAATAAATAGACAAAATTTGTCTATATTATTTAATGAAACATGCATCAAATATATATATATATATATATATATATATATATATATATATATATATATATATATATATACATACCGGCCTGTCCTAAATTGGACTAATGCTGGATGGGGAAAAATAGGAATTCATCCATATCCCAAGGATCGTTGAAAATTAAATGTAAAGAACTCGACTGGAATTTTCTCTTGTATTCGGATCTTAAAACAAGTTTAATTGGCACAGGGCGATCAGTGATTATATGTAACATCTTAATATAATAATTCGACTATTCAGCAATTCGAATCAAAAGGTAATACTAAATCAAAAAAAAATTCGTCAATAATGAATACCTGTTGGGACTTCTAATTCTTTAGGAATTTACTACTATATTATATATATGTTTATATATATATATATATTATATGTTAAATACAGGGATCATTTTAATGTCTAAAAAGATATTTTATAATTATCGAAAATGTTGGTGTTTTTGGAATTATTTGCAGACAAGAACTTCATTTCATCCAGTTATTTTTTCATTTCGTCAATGTTTGATCATGAAGAAATGCAACTTTTTCCTATTCTTTTCAATATACTGTGGACTTCGCCAAGATGTTAACCCTTTGCTTTGACTACCAGATAAATATATCTGAGGTGGCCGACGCCTTAATAACAGTGACTTATTAATAAGATATTTTCTTTTTTTTTTTGAAATTGCTTTACTATTCTAATCCTCATTTAAACTAGAAAATAAATCTTATTCTCTATGATAACAATTTTAATCCATTGGCTAATTCAATTAATCGCCTCGTCTTAAATCCCTAACAAATTTTTTGAAAACATTAGATTTAGTTCGAAAACTATTATATCATTAAATGATCTGGAAACGGGATATTGTGGAATATTGGCGTGCGTTGACCAGGAAATTATTTAAAAGTTCAAATTTTAATTTTTTTGTTATATTTTCACCCAAAATAAATCTAGGCATTTTTTTTTGTTTATGCAATTTTTTTTTCGAACGTTTTTTCATTTTACAGTTTTATTTTTGCTGGAAAGGGATAGCGGAGAAGGATTAACAAACTCTAAACTATTTCATTTAATGTTAAATTGATATCGGACATTGTTGTCAATGGTTTTACGAAAATTCGCGGTGTGAACTTTGAACTTCAGTTTTTGCACATAAATCATTTATATAATCAAAAAATATCCCATTTGCCTTCATAATTTGTCTTTTTTGTCCGCCTTTTTGCAATAATATTTTATCTTTCTTTTACACTGTAAAAATTCAAAAAGCCAATTTTTTACGATTTGAATTACAAAATCATAAAAAAGCAATCCTCAGATTTTTTGTTTTTCCAGTTTTTTTAGAAAAATTATTTAAACAGAAGAATTTCAAGCTGTCCTTTAAACAAACAATTTTTAAATATTTAAATAAATATTAAATATAAAAAAAAATTATTTTCATATGATTTAAAAAATTTTGCTTGTATCAAAAATATTTTAAATTAATCCTTCAAAATGTGCATTTTTGGTTTTGAAAATTTTTATATAAATTAAATATTTATTTAACAATTATTAAAACGTTAAACTGAAAAGCATTATTTATTGCAATTCAGTTATTGTCCTCATGAATATTTTTCATATTTATACAACGTTTCGGCCCTTATGTATCTATTTATATTTCTGAGAAAAATTACAATACCCACCTATTTTATTTATTGGAAAATCATGACTTTGCATAATGAAAGAAAGTGTGTTAGATACAAACTTTGAGTTAAACTTAAATAGAAATTTTATCTTTAATATAAATAGTCGGATAAAATTAGTTATATTTATATATATATATATATATATATATATTTTATATATTTATGCCAATTGTGAAGTGTGTGTTTGTGTATAATTTATGTGTGAGTTATGTGAAACAGGCAGTCGTTATAATTTTACACTTTTTTTTTTTTTTTTTTTAAAAAAATATAGCTTTAATGATAATTGGTGGGTCAGGTTTGTGTAAAATTGTCAAAAATTGTGTGTGTTAAATGTAGTAACAGGGATATTCAAGAGATCTTCCTTTTAGTTCTTAATGTGAACTAATTTCATTTTGATACTGACGGACCCTTTGATATTGTTTTATTCACGGTTTTGAATTGTTTGGAGCATACCAATCCAGGTTGATGATTCTAAATTTTTATTTCAAAATTTTGCACATGTCCCTGAAAATTGTTTTACAAAAAATTGGAAAAAAACTTAAATTTATTGACGTAGTGCAATTATATTTATTTTATTCGAATAAATTTATATTCAGGCTATGATCCTCGTTAGTTCACTACACATATTGGAATTGAATGTGAATGAAAACACACCAGATTAAAGAATTCAATCCTAAACAAGAGTATGGATAATTCTCTATGTCATTCAAATAACTTTTTCCTGCATTTTGGTCCGTGCATTTTTTTTTTATATATTTGAGAAGGCAATCACCAAAAGTGATGAATGGAGTTTTAAGGCAGAATCAGAAAGCGTTAAAAATACAGGACAGAGAACTAAATTAAATTATCGTTCGGAACAGCTGAATATTAATAATGATTGGCTGTTACCATCAAATTCATTTTAATTTAATTGAAATTTATTCTAACCTAAAATAAACATTTTCAATATTTACTTAATACATTTTTTATTGGTTTTGTTTTTTTATTTTGAGTTTAAAAAAAAATATATACAAACGTAAATAAATAATTTTTATTTAGACCTTTTCTTTCATGAATTAAGAGACATTTTTCACCCAAGTTCATTTAAAATCTAAAAAAATGAAATTAGGTCAATTTATTTTTTTTTATCATATATTGGTTTTTTTTATTTTTTTTTTCTTTTTTTTAGCAATTTCATAGATTGCTTGCAAAGACTGAATTCATTGCTTTTTTTATAAATGAAAATAACAATGTTAAAATTAAAAATATTATGCTATATGTAATATTACTGAAGGTTTTGCCATAATAGGAAGAAAAATCGACGTCTGGAGATTTATCAACTCACTAATGCGTCAAGCAGGGAGAATTCTTACGTCGTTATTTTCCGAGCTGCAACAAATTTAGAATGAAAGTGTTATGTTTAAGAAGAATGCAGTTTGCAGTAAACCTCAAATTTCTGTTCCCAGCAGAACGTTTTTGCATTTTTAAACCATTTCTATAACCTGTTTAATTTCATACCATTTTAGATATTCATTTGAAAATGTAAAACGGTCTTTTATTTTCTTGAATGCTTTGAAGAACATATTTAAAATAGATCCAAAACGAATTTCATTTCTCAAACAAAAAAATAACAAAAAAAAAAAAAAAAAAAAACACATATATTTCATAAGTGTATGCATTCTAATTTTTTTGCCAGGTCTTTTTAGTAAATAAATATCTTTTCTTTCACAAAATAAACTTCAGCAATTCTTCTCTACTTTTTAGCCAACCAACTTTATGATCAGACTTTTTTTTATTCATATTTGTGAATCCGAACGTTCATTGTCTTTTGGTAAAATTCCTGTCGTCTTTCAGCTTATTTTAATCCAATTAAAAAAAACAAAACAAAAAAAATGCATAATTTTCTGATTATTTCATTTTCCCAATTATTTAATTATTTACTTTTTTTTATGTATAGACCCAAAATTTTGTTCTTTTTTAACAAAATATGTTTTAAAGACAACACAAGGTCATTTCTTTTCCTGTTTTGTCCAGACACATTCAGTATTTTTTATTTTTTTCCTTTATCCCAAACAATATTTTAACCCAATTAAAAAATATTTTTGACTTATTATAAAATTAAAACCAGTTTTTTACCAAAATATTTTTAATATCAAAAATATTTTAAATTATTGCCTTTAAAGTTCATATTTAGGAGGTTCTATTCCTGTTACATCCTATGAGCATTTAATCATCAAACGTTAAATTTTAATCATATTATTCATTATTTACTATTTAATAAGGTCTTTGTTTCATATTTACAAAATCACGTTCCTTTTCAGTAACGATCATTTGAAAATATTTCTGAGAAATTTATTATTTCAATATTTATTGGCGATTCGAAAAATTGTCCTCATGGACAAATCCATATTTAAAACTGGAAAAACGGGCCCTTTAGTATCTGTCTATATTTCTTAATGCATTTATTATAAAAAACCATTTTACATTATTCGGACTATTGTCCTCATCTTTGCAGTCCTCAATATTTATCAAAAATTACCTGTGGCAATTTTTCTGATTGTGTCTATATTTCTCAAATGAGTAACTGTTATCAACTATTTATAATTATTCGGACTATTTTACTCATCTCAGAGTCCTCAATATTTATTACAATATTCATTTTGGTTCAGTATGCTTTTATGCCATAAAAAGTTGTTTCTTCTATTTTTCATTCATTATTTATTGATTAATTCTGTCTTTTTTAATTTTTGAAATTATATTTTTGAATAGATGAATTTTTTTTTTATTTTATTTCAAATTTTATTTTTAAAAAATAAAATTTATACAACAACAGTGTCCAACTTTCCTTATTCACTCATGGATTAACATTTTTTTAATGCATACATTATATATATATATATATATATATATATAAATATATATATATATATATATATATATTGATTCAATAATGATTATTTCATTTTGTTACAAATATAAATTCATTATTAATTTCAAACAAGACGAATCTTCTCTAACAATATTATAAAAGAAATATACTTTTCATTGATCCGAATAAAAAAAATGAAATTAATTATCTATTATAAAAATTTTAAGACAATAACCTTATCCTCAAAAATAACAACACACCAACTAAGTCAAAATTACAAAGAACGAACATTATCTATGAGTTCAAATGCCCTTTAAGGAACTGTGTTCCTGATCAAACCGGACTCATAAATAATTACATCGGTTACACAACCACATGTTTATCCAGACGTCTTACATTACACCTATCTGATCACAGTTCCATTAGAACCCATTTAAACACACACACAAATTTACCCGACTCCATTAGGAACATACTAGTAGAAAACACAAATATATTAACTGCATCCACTTGCAAAAAAAAAAGACTAAAAATAATGGAAGCTTTCTAATAATAAAAAAAAAAAGCCAACTCTTAACAATATTAACTATGAACAAAGCCACAATGTGCTAACCGTATTTTGGAAATTAAAAACATCCCTACCACACACTAAACATACACAGAACACACACACTCAATTAAGCTGAAAATCGAATCATCCTTGATAATGGCTAAAAAGGTATAGCCGAAAGCGCTCGGAAATATAAAACATTTGGACAGTTCTTACACCCTTTGTCCAGAAAAGAAAGCTCTTGTCAGAACACAAGAAAAATTAAATAAAAAGCTCAACCGTAGTACCTTGTCTGTCGTTTTTAATGAAACATGCATAAAGGATATATATATATATATATATATATATATATATATATATATATATATATATATATATATATATATATCTGTAAATAAAATTGAGCAGTATATTTTAAAAAAATAAAAAATATCAATAAGATTTATATTATATATTTTCCTGTTCTTTTTATTTAATATATTTATATATATACATATATATATGTGATGGAAAACATATATAAAAAGATTTTTAATGTTATTATTAGTATTTTTTAAATGAATAAGATAAAATTTTTTTTTAAATAATATTTTTTTCACTATTCTTAAATTTAGATACTTTGTTTTCATATTCATTTTTTAAAGTATTTTTTTTTTTTGGGAATTTAATTTTTAAAATTTTCATTTTATTTAAATAAATATATATATTTTTTTATCTGTTATATAAAAAAATAAATGTAAGTTTAATTATTCAAATATAATTATATATCTTTTTTTAAAATTATTTATTAAAAATAAAAATATGAATATGCTCATTAATTTCTTCATAAAGGGTTTCAAGAAAACATACCACACATGAATGTGAAATATGAAATATATATAAAAAAAAATAAAATATAAATATATATTTTTATATTTTAAATTTTTTGATTAAACAATAGTCTGAATCATGATAAATAACAAAACATTTAAAAATAAATTTTTTTGGCAAAACTTATTTAAATTCAAATTTTTTATTGAATTATAAATTAATATTCTCAAAATTTCCAATATGCATGCATTGAGCAATTTTTTAAAGAGTTATATTAAAGAAAAAAATATATAAAATGTAATGACATTAATTGAATACTCATACATAAAGAAGAAACAAACACAAAAAAATCAAAAAAAAAAAAACAGGTTTATCTTTGAAAAATATGAACAAGGTGAACAAATAAGGGTTGAAAAGAAACATTGAAATAAAATATCATTCAATATCTTTGAGATGATATATTCTGATAAAAATTATTCCATTATTTGTTATTCAGACTATTATTTCATCTTCATTGCCATATTCAGAAATTTTTTTACTGTTATATATCTGAGACCTTCTTCAGGTAATAGGAAAAAAAAAAAAAAACCTTATTTTAAAAAAAAGGGTAAATTAAACAGGTCTTCCACACAGATGTCATGAATCTTCTGGAAAAACTTATTTCCCTTTAATTCAACTTAATAAGTTTTTGGTTCACCAGTATATATATATGTTTTGGTATTGAACTCAAAAATTCTTTGGGTCTAATCAATGTATAATAAACCAACATGTTTATCAAACTAAAGAATATAAAATAAAAATTCTAAAATAAATGATATGACGATGTTACATCCATATCCTGTAAATACAATAAATATAACAAGGCCATGATATAGGATATTTATAGGAATTGGAAATTGACATTTATTATATATGATATGTTCCCGGGTCCACCCTGAACTTATAAATATATATAAATTTATTTTCTTATTACCAGCAATATTTTGTATTCAATAAAAAAATACATATATAGCTATATATTCTTTAAAAATATTAATAATAATACATTTATAAAAAAATATTAAGATATCTTGATAAAATATATTTTTTTTTTGAAAACTTTTATCAATTTATTTTTTTGAATGAAAAAAAATATTGCCATTTTATACATTTTTGAAGGAAAATAAAATGAAGCAATAAAAATTGTTCCTATTATTTAACCCAAAAAAATTTGATATGTTGAAAAAAAAAAAAAAACAAAAAACTATTGAAATGGAAAATTTTTACAATTTTGTTGAATTGAAATATTCAAAATTAAAATGAGGATAACAGTTTGAGTAGATTTTTTGAAATAAAAGTTTTGTGTAAGTTTGTATATTTTTTTTTTATTATTATTTATTTCAAAAAACATGAAAATTTTTTTTTTGAAATTATATAAAATAATCATTGGTGATATTTTCATAAAATATAGGTATTTTTTTTTCAAATTTTGAGAAAATGAGAAATTCCAAAATTAATATGTTTTATTTCAAATATAAAAGATGTTATATATATATAAATATATACAATAATATCTTATATTTGTCTTTAATATTTATCTGTTATAGATTTCTTTTTTTATTCACTAATTATTGAAATTATTTTATTTTTTCTTAAAAATTTATTCATTTATTAACAGTTGTTTAAGATAATTTAAAAAATATGAGGAAAAAAATGAAATTTATTTTGTTTACACTATTTGACCCACCTGAATACTCTTAAATGAGTTTAAAATCCCCAGAAAAGTTTTTTTAACGAATTTAACACCATATTCTAATACATTAAAACTATGAATAATGGATTTGACTGAAAAAAAATATCATAATTACAGATAAATATTAGTCTCTTATAAATTTGGATATTTATATGTCATTATATATATATATTTATATATTCTTTTGAAAAAATTTTCTCCAAATTGAATAAAAGTTTTATCTATTACTGCTATAGATTTTTATCATAGCCATATAATCATAGATTTTTAGTTGAAGATGAATGGAAAATACTTATTTTTTTCATTATGAATACCAAACAAATAAGGAAAAACATTATTTATATAATTTATATTTATTGAGGAATAAAAGATAACATTAATAAGGGAATAAAAAATTTTATGTCATCAGAGAGAATGATGAAAAATACATACTGTGATTTAAAGAAAAATACGAGAAAATAATATAAAATGACAGATGAATGACTAATCAATCTATTCAAATTATGTCAAATATGTTTATGAATTGACATTGGAAGTTTTTTTAATGATTGAATTTCATTCATTATGATATAACAAATTTTTTAAATATTCAGGTTAGAATGAAAGATATAAAAAAAATTTGATTGATGAAAAATGTTTGATATAATATTGAATAAGTGTTGATCATAAGTCAAATCAAATTCAATTCATGAATCACCTTTGATTTTGGTCGAGACTCAAGATATGATATGTTAAGATTTGTTTTTATGATATATTAGACCTGTAAGTTGTTGAAATTTTAAAAAATTCCAGAAAATAGAGGATCTTATTACTTTTAATTATTACATGTACATATTATATATATATATATATATATATATATATATATATATATATAACAGAAAAATGTCCAAATCATGTAAAAGCAAAATTGTCCATTTATTAGATTCAGCTCTGAACTGTTGTATCTTAGAAATGATTAAAGATATCTTACTGGAATTCTCCGAGGTTTTTATAACACTATTGGACTCTACTTTGAGCAATAAGAATGTATGATTACTCTCCAAGATTAACAGAAGAATCGTGATGAAATCAATCATAAACGAAAATGACATGTCCATCATTAATTAATCATAGATTAAGGATAGGAAGCTCATGAAGGATATAAATATATATATATATATATATATATATATATATATATATATATATATATTATTTTCCTAGATAATCAAAAAGATGATCATCTCTAACCTTCTCCTTTTAACTTTCTGTCCTGCCATAACAACTGCCTTACAGGTTTCACATACGATTTCATTTTCAACTTTTTTTTTCACTGCTCTTTGGACTGTCATAGCTGAAATTCTCTCTCACGTGCCAAACGTCTTATGGATTGAGTTGGATCTTTTCTAATTGATCTTTTAGCTCTAAGTTGAAATGATGATCCCATTTCTTCTTATTTGTGACCTCCTGATCAGATTTTTTTTCTCTCTACTGTTTCTTTTTTTTAAACTTATTCACTGTTCTCTTGATGGTTCTTGAATGGACTTTTTGAAGATGGAAGCCAGAGTATGAATTTTTGGTACCATTACTGAAATGAATGATCTTTTTTCCTCTCACCATTGCTCATAAATGAAGACAGTGGGTCTGACACAAATAAGATTTTAACCTGTTCTCTTTCTAGAATGAATAACTCAAAGGGTTTTTCAGTGATTCTTTAGGCCAGACAAATGTTTTAAAAGATGGCAAAATGTCTTATCTGAATTGAAAAAAAAAAAGATTTTCAATTAGTTAGATGTTTTTAAATGATTAAAAGATTAAATTAATTTGGAATTGATTTTAAAACATTTATAACACTATACTGTTATATCTACATTGCATCCAATCAGAATGTATAATTTTTCTAAAAATTAACAAAGAAATGAAATGAAAAATTTAATCATAAATGAAAAAGGAAAAAATATTTAATGATTTATTCATAACATCTTAACTGAATTTCATTTAATAACAAAATAATATATTCAAATATATATATATATATATATATATATATATATATATATATATATATATATATTATTCCAGGATCATTTTAAAATTATTCAAGATGAAAAACTATTCGAAGATCTAACCTACTAAATTTCTGTCCTGGATAAACAAGGTGTTTGGTGGTGTATGATTTCAAATTTTCAAGTTCATTTTGCCCTTTAGATTTCATAGGTGAAACTCTTCTCTCACATGCCAAACATCTTATGGATTGAGTTGGATCTTTTCTAATTGATCTCTTTAGTTCTAAGTTGAAATGATGATGATGTTTTCTGTTGTGACCTCCTGATCCAGTTTTCCTCTCTACTGTTCCCTTTTTTTAAACTTATTCACCAATTTTCTTGATAGTTCTTGAATGGACTTTGAAGATGGAAGCCAGAGTATGAATGTTGGTAACATAACTAAAGGCCTGAATGATCTTTTCCTCTCATCATTTTTGTTTTGGAAAGACAGTAGGGCTGAATTTCAAATGATTTTTAACCTGTTCTCTTTTTAGCTGAATAATTGACATTGTTTTTTCAATGATTCTTGAATCAAATGGTGTCAACATGGCTAAGCATCTGAAAACCCGTAAAATGGAACTCAATTAGTCTCGTGTTATTTTAGATATTAAACATTTTCTGGGATGGACAATTATGCTGTTACATCTGGTAAATTTTAGGGCTTTTTTTTTTTTTTCTTTTTTTTTTTTTTTATATTTATTTTTATATACATATATATATATCTGTACATACATATATATGCACACACATATACATATAGAAGTTTTTTATGTATACTTGTACACACACACACACAGACATATATATATATATATATATATATATATATATATATCTCCAAATGAGAGAAAAAACAGTTTGGAATAAAAGTCCATTTTACATAGCATTTTATTTTTAAAAAGTGCTCAATGTTTCTTAGATCAATATATTATTATATTTTTATAAAAGTTAGAAATAATAAAACATTTTAACCTAAATAAAACTTATTTTCCTAAAAAAAAAAATACTTTGATTTAATATTTCATTAGTTTGGTAGATAACTGGTGATCACCATTTATCTACCATTGCCTAAAATTCCATGTTATTTATTGAAACATTTGCTTTTTGCAGATAAAACAATTTTCAACATCAAAATTATTTTAATAATAGTTTATATTTTTTTATTTTTAAACAATTCATTTCAGTGATAGATTTTAACATATTTAGTTGGAAAAGAATTTGAGTTTCAGGAAAATGGGTTTCCACGCTATTTGGACAATCAGACAAACTGATTAACTTCACAAAAATTTTGGATTTATATATTTTTGCATATACTTTATTTTTATTTGGTTTTGGGAGAGAAAAAAATTTACAAAAGATGTTCACTACACAATTCAACATTGAATACAAGAACAATTTTATATAAATAATAAATAATTTATGGAAAAATATTTATGCCCAGTTTCACACTGTTCGTATATGTTTATGTTAGCTGCAATATAAAAGGAAAGAAATGTATGTATGTCTGTATTCGTATGAGTGGTAACAGAACGACAATTTACCAATAAAAACACCAAATATAATTGATTCAACCATATATATCCAAAATTTACAAATTAATCAGTTTGTCTGACTATATCACAAATAGCGTGAAACCCAGGGAAAACAAAAAAATCCAAATGATATATAATATATATATATATATATATATATATATATATATATATATATATATATACATAAATTTGTTAAAACAACTATTTGTGATTGATGCTTTCAGTGAAATTTGTCAAATAAATTTTGTTTTTTTTCATCTTGTTCACTTTCATTTTGGATGCTATTATACATATAATTTTATTTGTATGCTCCTTAAGAGTACTCTATATTAAATTCTTTTGAAGAAAGCTTATTAATACACATTAAAAAAATTACATTTTTGTTTTATTTAACCATTTCTGACATTGTTTCACGCTTAACGATTTTTCAAAATGGGTGGCTGTTTCTTAATAGCATTCCAAAGATTGAGTCAAAGGATTTTTTTAAAAGTGTGTGTAAGCATTTCGAAATTATTTAAATCCTCTTGTTTAATAGATTATTCACATTCTTAAATTCTATAATTTATAGTTTCTCCTCCATGAAGAGAAGTGGATTTATATCAGCGCAACTAGGAAAAGCTTTAAGGAAATATATACATTTACTATCATTCAAATACTGAAGATATTCGAATAACATCATGTCGTCAAAATGTACAAGGGAACTAAAATTGAGTGATGTAATAAAAAGTAAAAATACAGATGCATAAATTGCGGTCTATGCATGGAAAATAAACTTATAGAATCGGAAATAATAAAGTTCAATACTTGTCAATGTCAACTTGATTTCACATATTTACATTTATCGCACGTCAAGACTTTATTTTACAGAACTCAGAATTGACAACGATAAATATTGTACTTTATTATCTCTGATTCAATAATTTATTGCTGTAGTCAAATATCAAGCACTTTATTGACAGAAATTCTGTTCACCTTGACATGTATCAAATTATAGAATTTTATATACAAAAGTAGCAAACATTATTTCATTTATGGAAAAGGAACTGAAAGTTATACAATTTAAGAACTTATATAATCTAAGAAACAAAATTAAATTATTTTAAACAGTCAGCACAATGATGCTTTCCTTTTTTTAAAAAAAAAAGGTTTCGTTTCGTTTGTTTTTTATTTTATGGTATATCAACCTCAGTGGGTTATTTAATGCTGACAAGATGTTTATTGCTAGTAGTATTTTTTTTCAAAAATGTATTGCTGGAAATATTTATTTATTTATTTTTTATTTTTTTTTAAATGTATTGCTGCTAATTTATTTATTTATTTTTTTCAAACTTGTATTACTGGCAACATTTTTTTTTCTAAAAATGTATTGCTGGTAATAATTTTTTCCTTCAAAAATTCATTGCTGGCAATAATTTAAAAAAAAAAATGTATTGCTGGTATTAAAACCTATTTTTATGCTTTCATACTGCTTTGACCCCTTTTGGGAGAGGTTAACCACCTACCCATAGCTGGGAACCTTACAGGTGCTACTATTCTAGGACCTGGGAACACCAGCAATTAAGAGGTGGGTCCACGCTCCTCAAAACCTCCTGATCCGAGGCCCTGCTGTTGGATGTAGTTTATCATCTTACCCAGGATGCTTAAAAAAAAAAAATAGTGTATAAACAACAGCATTCCAGAAATACCATTAATATACAGCTACCCATTTTGAAAAGCCAGTAAGTGTGAAACACCACTGTAAATAGGTAAAAATACAAAAATGATAATTTTTATGTGTGTGTATGTATGTAGGTATATATATATAATGAAATGGACTAAGTCTGGCAATTATTTTAATATATTTCCTGTTTATATGTTATTTCTATAGATACAATTATTTAAGTAAATGCTGTGTTTATAATGAATAGTATTAATTACAATTGCCTGACACATATTTCTACCAAATATTTCAGGCATTCACAATGGTAATTGTAATTAATATTGTTTATTATAAACAGAGCATTGACTTAAATAATTGTATCTAAAAGTCTGAAGAATAATTCAAAAAAAATATGAAAATAAATAACAATAATGTTTTAATCCATTTTATATATATGTTGTTATTTGTTTCAATTATAGATGAAATTTGAGCAGATATGATTCAAAAAAATTGTGGGAAATGAAATTTTTAAAACCAGTAATTTCCTTTTTTTTTTTAAGACATATATTTATTTTAGTAGTATAGAACATCAAAATCAAATGAAAGATTCCCTGTGGTTCACAGGTTCAGCTTTTTCTTTTTTGACTTTGACACATAATTTCTACAAAATTTCTATACAAAAAGAGGCAATAAATGTAATTAATACTGTTTATTATAAACAGAGCATTTATTTAAATAATTGTATCTATAAAAATAACATACATTTTTTGAAAATAAATAAATATATATATATATATATATATATATATATATATATATATATATATAATTATTAAACATCAATTTAATTTCACACCTGATCATCGGCAAATATATGTTTCATGCTTTAAAAAATTGTTTTATAAAATCAGACTGATGATTGCATCCAATGTTGAAACAGCCTGTTTTCTGAAAATTGACTTCAATATTTGTATTTTATATTTATATTTATAGGATTTTATCTCTGATAATTGGGCATTTTATCCCATAAATATCCCACCTTAAAACTATATTTCTTCATATATAATAAAAAAAAATTATTCATATCTTGAAATGACAATAAATTATGTGTTTATTGACTTAAAATTAATACAATTATTAGTTTTTTAAAATTAAAATTATTAATTAATTTTTTATTGACAACATGAAAAGTTAATGTTTTAAATTAAATTTGAAATTAAATGTTTATAAATATTCAATGTTTTGAAAACATTGAAAACCTGAATAAGTACATTTTTTGGGGACTCATCGATCTCTCTATTTAAATATATATTAATATATATATATATATATATATATATATATATATATATATATAAATTTGTGTGGTATCAGATATATTTATAGGGTATAAGTTGCTTGATATCAGGATAGATAAATGTTTATATATCGTTAAATAAATGTGTATACAGAATTGTCAACACCAAGTGGTGACAGTTTGTTTTAAGCTTGACTGCAAGTCTTCAGTTTATGTTTACATTCAATCACAATAAAATGACTCTCAAAACTTTGGTGCTGACATCACCATCCATAAAAATGTAATAAAGTTCAAACCCTATGGAATTATGAAATTTAAAAAATTATAAGTCAACATTTGTCTTATTTTATTTTTCAACAAAGTTTATAAAAACCAAGAGCCATCCTACCTGCAGTTTTCAAGGGAGATCCCCGACGACCAAACTATACTCAGCAGCCCAAAATTTGCATCCAAAGGACAGTCCTTGTGGTAGACTATTTGCACAGATTACCTGTGGTGCAATCTGTTTAATAAATGCTTCATTCTTCAATTTTTCGTCCGTCATGATCAACTGCTTCCATTTTTTTTTTTTCTTTTCTTCATTGCTTCTGAAATGTAAATCATAAGAAAATGTCAAGAGCAATGAAAAGTCTTTAAATTTTATGCAAAGTAACATTTTATTTTTTATTTATATAAATGTTATATTCCAGGGATACACATCTCTGAGCAGATGTTCCTCCCTTTTTTTTTTTTCAACAGTTTAGTTGCTATCTACCAGCCTGGGCAATAAAAAAGAAACCAATGTCTACTCAAATATATGCAGTGATACCTTCACTTAAGTCGTTTCGAGTTAAGTCATTTTTGAAGATACATCGTTTTTTTCTTAAATATTATGGAAAAATAACTTTTATTTCTGACCATCGTATTTTTTTAAGGTTCAAACAAAACATTAAAAATATTAGGAACATCAAAAAAAATAAGATAAACACATGAAATTTTATTCAAATAAATTTAAAACTAATATTATGTATATTAATATATATATAATCATAGAATCGACAAAAACAAAACAATTAGTGTAATAATGTATGTTCAGCTGATGTTCATATTTCAAATTTCTGACGACAGGTGGCACTTGTGCGTTTTTCCGCTCCAGCACTGATTTTGAATTCAAACTTGTTTACATCTGTCCTCTGCCATTGACGAGATAAGAAAATTACATTTCAGTTGTGATTTAGAATAGATTTTGCCCATGTCTCCAAAGAAAAGTGCCAATACTAATGATTAGCATAAGGCTATATCGCTGGAAGATAAAATGGAAATCAATTATTTTATTCCAGATACTGTACGTACATATCATAAATACTTTAATAGGCAATGGGGAGTTCTTATTTGCTATTTATAATGTGGTTATTTTGACTTAATTCATTTTCCAACATAAGTCATGAACTCTGAAACCAATTAATGATGTAGGACAAAGTATACGCATATATCCAGCAAATATAAATGTAGCAGTTATAGTAATGAAAAATAATGTCAGATAAAAAAAATACATTAATCCCTTTGAGAACTTGCTCTCTGATACACCATTGTGCAAATTAATTGAAACAAAATTAATACTTTTTGAAACAAAAGTGAACAGATTTTTAAAAAAAAATTAATTGAAACAAAATTAAAATTTAAAAAGAATTATTTAACTAAACACCCTTTTAAATAAATTAATTGAGACAAAACAAATAATTTCATTATTTACTTTTTTTTTTGTATATTTCCAATGAAATATGACCCAGTGCACATGTTAGTACATTCCTTGCACATTGACGACAGATTCTCGATAGGTTTTATATCAGTAGAGTTTCCGGCTCAGTTTATAGTACTTTGACTTACTCACTGGTAAGGTTTGTCAGTGTTTTCATGCCGTGTTACAGATTTCGTATGCTACCTGGAAGTAATGCCCATTGCAGACAATGGCCATAGGACAACTAATTGACAGTTGAGACAATAGTGTCTGGGGTAATATAAAATATGGTGAAATTGATAATTTTTCAAGGCCAAATAAATTTTAAATACAATCGAAAATAGATCCATATTACTGCACACCAGTTAAAATAATCTAATCTGAGGATTTAAAAATTATTACGGTGTGTCGTTTCCAGTGGGTCAAAAACTGACCATATGGTTAAAGAAAGGAAACTAATTATGTTTCATTATTAATTTATCATAAACATAAAATGTTTTAAATATATAAAATAAAATATAAAAGTGAACATATAAAAGTCAACGCTCAAGCCTTCAAAACCAGGCTGTTAAAACTAGACACAAAATAATACTGCAGATGTTGGATTTTTTATTTTGACTATTTATGGGTTAATGGTGAATTGTATTATATATATATATATATATATATATAATTATTTATTGAAAAATATGATTCCAAATGCTACATAAGAGGTCATCATGTTTCAAAAATTACATAAAAAAAACTTCAATATAATTTTTTAAATTAAATTGAGTTGAAAGTAAAATGGGCCGATTTTTCCATCCAAAGCTGAAATTAGGAAAATTTTATAATATATATATATATATATATATATATATATATATATATAAAATTAAAAAAAGAAAAGAACAGTAAGATATATAATCGGTGTTCTTATAGATATTTTTTTTTTTACAAAATAGTGTTCAATGTAAATTTACAGAGCATTAATATTTTTGAAACATGATTTAGAACTGTTTTCAAACGTAGAAAAAAACATTTTAAGCCCACTTTAATTTATTATATATATATATATATATATATATAAATTCATATCAAAAAAATTGAATCTTGTAAAATCATTCTAAATGAATTTCATTTTCATAAGGGAAATGGATAAATTTTCATCTAATTACTTTTAAAATATAAAAATAATATATTTATATATATATATATATAATACAAATAAAATTTAGATTTGGCCAAAAAAAAAAAAAATAGAAAAATAATTATAAAAAATAAAAAAATATTTCATTAATTAATAGTCAGTAATATGTATTTAAAAATATATGTAAATTTATATAAAATAAAAAAGAAATGTTATATAAGATGGTGAGGATCTGCAATATATATATATAGGGGACCATAATCATAATTGCAAATGTCAGCAGTTGGATTTAGTACACAACAGTCCAGTTATATATATAATAATAAAATGAATAGTGATATATGAATATAAAATCATTTTATATAATAAATTTTATATTTATATATATATATATATATATATATATATATATATATATATATATATATATAGATAACTAGACTCGTTTCGAAAAACCCTCGAATTTTTGATTTGCTAATCAAATCAATCTCGAGGGAAAAAAAGGTTTAAAAAAAGAAAGAGCTACAAACATGAACTTCTGCCGACAAAAAAATCGCACAGATGCAGGTCTGAAGCCCAAAAAAAAAACCCCGATACGAGTAACAACTAACTAACAAAAGAGCTCAATACAACCGTAGAGCAGACCTAGATACACCTAGTGAGCCAGACAAACCTACCTAGGTTTCACCTAAACGGATCGTCAGGGAAAGTCTGACGATCCGTTTAAATTGATTTTTAGTTAGGAATTTATATATATATATATATATATATAAAGAGTAAGATATATAATCCAGTGTTATTGATACTTTTTATTTTTATTTTTACAAAATAGTGCTCAATGTAAATTTACACAGCATAAATATTATAAATTAACTGATTTAAAATATTTTTTCGCTACACAGTAATGACCATGTTTCAAAAATGTAAGCTATTTCTAATTAAATTAAAAATATTAGTTCCATTTCATCTTCAAGCGAATACTGGAGTAACTTAATTTTTAAATTTACTGAGTTTTAAACAGAAAAATTCATAATTCCCTGTTTCCATGGATATTTAGAAATTAAATCATTCAGACATATCTTTTAATTTGATTTATAAATATTAATAAAAAAATATACTAACAAAAGTTTATCTGAATAATTGATTTGAAATTATACCCATGGAAATATTGAATTAATGATTTTTTTAATGTGTTTAAAACTCAGTAAATTTTAAAAATAATTTACTCCAATATTCACTTGAAGATGAAATGGAACTAATATTTTTAATTACAAAATTAAATTTGAAGTTTTTAGCTTACATTTTTGAAACATAATAGATCTATATAAAAAAAAAAAAAATATTTATATTTCAGTTAATATATATTTATTTTGTGTAAATTTATATTGAGCACTATTTTTGTAAAATATAAAATATCAATAAAACACATTTTATATAATATATCTTATTGTTCTTTCTTTTTTTTACAAATATATATATATATATATATATATATATATATATATATATATATACTCCTGGTGCAATGGATAATTTGTTATCTAAATTATGCAAAATAAAAAGAAACACTGACATCTCATTTTAACAGATATATTTACCGAAATTACACAAAAAAATATCTTGAAATACTAAAGAGTAAATTTATTCAATAAAATCGCCATTGGCTTCAATCACAGCCTCCAGAAGACTTCGGAATCTCCTGCAACTCTTCTGGATGGTCTCCTTGTTTAAGTTGGTAAATGCTGCCATATTCCTTGCCTTCGGTTCATCTTTGATGTTACAAGGAGTTTTGTTGGTCTTGCTCAACTGCACCCCAGCCATAATAATTCAATGGGGTTGCTGTCTGGGGGTGGTTGTTAGGTGGCCAGATATAAGTGGGGATGTGCTTGAAGAAATTGTCTGACAACTATGACTGGGTTCTCCTGCTTGTGTGGCATGGTGCAGAGTCCTGTTCCCAGACATAGGCTCTTCCAGCAGCCACCCTCTTGACCCAGATCAGCACTACCTCCTCATATCTATTCTCATCAAAGTTAATTCACACTTCTCCCCGGTGTTTTGAACAGGAGTAGAGGTTTATCTCTTTTAGGATTGGGTTTTCAGTTCTTTCTAAATTCTTCATTTTTACACCCAGTAGCGCATTGCATCTTTGTGGCATTATCGCCTTGCTTGGGTTGAATTGATTTAAAAAAAAAAAAATAATAATAATAATTTTTATGTAAAAATATTAAACAGAAAAATGTAGCAAGTTTTCTGATTTTTATTTTTTTTTTTTTTTTTTTTGAGAATGGAAACTGATAACAAATGAAAACGTTTTAGACTCTGTTCATTTAGGAAGGAGAGCTAACCCTGCTGAATTAAATTCCATTTCATTCAAATGAAAGTCTCACTTAACCTGCCATTAGCAGCGTGCAGTGTTTGAACAACCTCCAATCTGTTTTTATTTAATTCTCAATAGCTGAATCTACTGCAAGGAAACTTAGCTCACTGTGTTGTGCCAGAAGGTTTTTCTCATTAGACTCCATCTTTCACATTTACGGATCATCCGTGCATTGAATACTGAAGCTATATCTGGTCTAGCTCTCCTGCTATTCATCTTAACAAAATCCAAACAAGGATCTGCAATGTAATAGATCCTGACCTGGCATCTCGACTTCAGTCACTTTCTCACCGACATGACATGGTTTCTTTTAGTCTTTTCTACAAATATTTTCATGGCAACTGCTGTGACGAGCTTTTTTCGCCAGTGCCTACGTGAATTTAAGAGTGCTATTAGATTGGCATCTAGGTTACACAGTTTTACTATTGAACAAGTTAAGTCTAACCACCACTTCTACTCCAATGGCTTCTTTTCTCACACTTCCTACCTGTGGAAATACATCCAGGGTCCTTGTTGACTGAAAACTACAATCTTCAAAAATTTAAATGCAACATCAATTGCCATCTTTTGTTGTCTTGAAACGCGTTCATTTTTTATCCTATCCTCAGTCACCCCCTATGCCTAATCTTTTCTCACTTTCTCTGTCTTTAACCCCCTTGCGTACTAGTGGCTTTCCTGCCTTGCTTGGGGTGAAATGATTAAAAAAAAGAAATCTCGAACATGAAACATTAATAAGCCAAGTAGTTTTCTGAAGACTTCCGTCAAGTGACAACAAAAGGAGTTTCTGGTTTTAGTTATAATATTTTTGAGGATTACAGGCAGTTTTATTTATTTAGGGTTACGAAAGTATCCCATGGTACGTATGCAACGTTTTTTTGCTTTGTTTTTGCAGATTTTCAGAGATGTCTTTTAAATTAGCTTCTACTACTACTATTATTACTATTACTACTATAATAATAATATTACTAATACTACTATTATAATACTACTACTGCTATTGCTACTATTAATAATAATAATAATACTATTATAATACTACTAAGTTACTACTATTATTACTATTATACTATTATTACAACTATAATACTACTACAATTATTATTACTATTACTACTATTATAATAATACTATTATTACTATAATATTACTACTATTATTACTATATGCTACTACTATTATAATACTGCTACTAATATTATTATTACTACTATAATAATAATAATATTAATACTGTTATTTACTTATAATACTATTTACTGCTATTTAATACTAACTATTATTAATATTAGAATACAATGACTATTACTACTAGTATAATAATTTTCTATTATTACTATATGCTACTACTACTATTATAATAAATACTCATTGGGGTTAATTTTTAGAATTATTGTTTTATTCCCCTCCCCCCACAGACATTGAATTGTATATATGGGGATTAGTTAGTTATTTCATAGAGACAATGAGGTATTATGGTGTTTGTAGTTTGAAAGATAAATATGAATATGTTGCAAATTTGTAAGGAATATTATTCATTCACGATTGGGTATTATGTTTGCGGATCTTAAGTTATAATTAAGACAGAAGAAGACCGTCCTTTCCCCACATGATTAGAATTTCGGCCTTGTGCCACATTTCTGTATAAACACAGAATAAATATCACTACTATTATAATACTACTACTACTAATAATAATAATAATAATATTACTATAATAATAATAATAATACTGACAATATATAACAAGAAAATGGAGAGCTAACTGTATTTTAAATGTGGTATTTGAAAACCTCACCGTACTAGCAGAGGTTTAATCACATTTAAAATGTTAACTAACATGTGGCAATTCTTTCTTTTCTGCCATTTACGTAGTATACCTGGACAACTGTTGTGTAGCATAAAAAAAAAAAAAAAACAAAACCATTGCACTTTTGATATTTTCCATCAGTCTTGTAATGGTGATCACTGGCTGTTTGGTGACATAATGTTCAAAATAGTTTGACATTTGTAAAAAAAATTTTTTACAACAGGTAACGTTGAAATTAAATAAAAAATAAAAAAACACAATATTTTGAAAATAATTACGAATTATAACTGATTTCAAATAATTACAAACATTTTTTAAAAAGTTGAAAAACTTAGTAGTTTTTTTAACTTACCGGTGACATACATAAATTATGAATATCTGTTTTTCTTCTGTTTTGACCAACATTTTTACATGTACGTAACTATGACTAGATATTTTTCTTTGATGAAAATAATATTGCAGTAATTATGAAATTAGCTGAAAGAATAACGACTATTTTTATCCAATTAATTAATCAATAAATCAATAAATGTTTTTTTTTATCTACACATATAATTCTGTGACTTCCGTTCGTCCGTCTGTCTGTCACATCCTCTAAAATGACCATACATTGACCGCTCAAAACGAAATTTTGGGAAGAAGTGTAATCAGGTAAGGGCTTATAAAGTACAGTTGGTTTTACTAGGGTCGTAGCTTAGTACAATAAATTCTCATTCATTTTTTTTTAGGAAAAATTAAGTTTCATTTACAAAATACTCCCACTATTTTAAAAACAATTTAATGATTAAAATAACAGACTCTTATTTAATAAAAATGCAATATTGTTTTTTGCATATCTTTTATTTAATTTTTATATACAAGAATCCAGTTTCCATTTACATTTAAAAGTGAGAAATATAAACAAATATCAAGGTCAAACACTAAAAAAAGTTTAAATTTGGCTCCAGAAAGAAATATATAAAATATTGCCAGTTGTATAACATATTTGCTCAAGAGTAAGAAAATAAAATTTATTCTTGCTGTTAAAAAGAAATTTTTAAAGAATATTGAAATCAAAAGTTATAGAAAATTAAATTAAATAAAAACAAATTATTAAAAATAACGAAATATTTTTGCCCTTTTTATTTTTTGCAAACAATTCAGCTTATTCAAATTTCATCGATTAGTTTGCGAAATTGAATGAAATGTAGAGTTTGTAAACCTCGACAAAAAATGTCAGCTTCAACAATAATAAATCCCGGAAGGATTTAGAGACAAAGTGTTTGCAAAATTTTCTTTAAATTTTTCTGATTCCCAATCCATTTGTAGAATTTATGTTTTAGATTTATCCATTTTGAATTTCTTTTTATTCTACTTTTTCTGAAAAACGTTTGTCATGTTTTTATTCATTTTTCAATGTAAAAATGTAAATCAATTTTTGACATCAAATATTGAGGTAAAAGTGCGCATTAAAAAACCTGGAAAAAAATACGGTAATAATGAACGATTTATAGTCTAGAATTCATTACAGATAAAATTAAAAAAAAATTAAAAAAATGTAATGAATAATATATATATATATATTTATATATATATATATATATATATATATATATATATATATATATATATTATAAATTTTGTTTGGTAATTTTAGTCATTGTCCGTTAAACCAATTTCTAAAAAATAGCCATACATTGACCGATTGGAACTATTTCTTTTTTTCATTTTGAAAAAGTACAAACAGTTAAGGGGCATATTTAAATAACAAATATATTAAAATAGGAATCTTTGAAACAATAAAATGTGCATTAACTTTTCATTGATTTTTTTTTGGGGGATTTAAAATATTTAATAGATA